>QJPP01007665.1:0-296025 GCA_003996215.1 Jaltomata sinuosa | reverse complement strand
GGGCTGCGTGTGCCGGAGGAAGGGTATACGGTGGAGTAGAGGTATACGGGCAGTGTCCTTCCATGGAACCTACCTGCTGGGCCGGATCGGCGCCGGAGGAGGTACATACAGAGATACCATTTCACTTGAGATCTTCATGAATCATATCATTCATTGTTTGAGGCTACACCCTTGTTTGTTGTTTGTTGATTGTACGCTCCGGTAGTATGGGATGCCGGAGGGTTTGTTTTCACTTGTTTGTGTTCCTCGGTTGTATGGGCGGCCGGGGGACTGTAGGTAGAATTTGCTATTTACTTACAGAATTGTTCCCTGTTACGGTTAAGTATGAAATTGGTTACTGCTAGACTGTTAGTTTCTGTATTTGAGATTGATATGATTAGTTGAGTTTGATTCATGTCCCTGAGCATGTCTATCATTACTCTTTCCCCCTTCTTACACTTGAGGTTACCGGCATACCGTCCATTTCGTAAACTTATTTTGTATACACTTTTATTGCAAGGACCCCAGGTGCGTTATTTCTTACTTTCACCTGTGCCTATGGTGTGTATATTCTGCTTACTGGCCTCACATGTGGTTCTGTTGATTTACCTCTGGGCTAGTTCCTGTGTACCTTTCGTTGATTTCTGTGACTGCTCTGCTTCTATTCTGTCTATTACTATGTTTTTATCTTATATGTGCCCAGTCGGCCTATGATACCTACTGGGTACCTTATGCTTCGCATTTGGTGCTCACCCCTACCCCCTGCATCTTTGGGTGCAGATCCTAGCGTGGGCCATCGCCGTTAGGTCGCTGTGATTCGTGCTTGGAGATCTGTTGAGGACTACTTCAGGCTGAGGGTGAGCTCTTGGCGATCGGAGCTTAGCTTTAGTTTATCTTTTGCTTCATGTACTCTATTACCATTCAGAGACATCTGTATATATTGTTTTGGATCGTTTGCACTCCATGTATGTAGTTTTGGCTCTACACTATGATACCAGGTCTTGGGGTTTGGTTTAGTTTCCGCATATGTATATATTTATACCCCTATTATCTATTCTCTTTGTCTTGTTCCCTTATTTGTTAGATAGTAGCCCATTACTAACTGTCCTGGGCTATGGGGATTGGTTCACCTCCCGAGGGTTGTAGGTGCCATCATGACCGAGAAATCGGGTCGTGAGAACTATCAGTGATCTGGAAGGAAAGAATTCAAAGAAAATCATGAGATTTATGGTGAAAACAGTCTTTAAGTGAAGAAAGTAGCAAACGAGTCTATCTTTGGAGGAAGCAGCTAAATCAGTCAAGTTTTTATCCCACGTTGAAAGCAAGAAAACTACTAGAAGAAGATAAAAGGCAAGCTGATAAACAAAAATAAAACTACTAGATCTAAGCCAACTTTGGTGCAGGTGAAGGGGCTAAAACCTTTTGTCAATGAAAAACAGACAGATTTGGAAAAAAACAAATCTAAGCATGCTTTTCACATTAAACAAGGTATCAAATAATTTTCTCACATATTTTATGTAATAGCAGCACGATTATCAGTTCATAAGACTTCATAACTTACACATACTTGAGGGAAAGACCAAGAAGAGAATAAATTTTCAACTTTTCAAAGAAAGACGATGTTAAGTTACGAAGTAGCATTATTTTATCTCAAACAGAAGGCTCTATTAAGTAACATATCATGCTTGATCTTTACTCAAAGTTGCACATAGAGGACAAATTTTAAACCAACAGTGAGCTCAAAGTGTAGAGGAAGGAGAAACAGGGGAAAGGAAATCGAAATAAAAAGGGAACTTTGCAAGCTAACGTCATATCCTAAATCTGTAATCATGATTATCAGATAAACCAAACAAGAACATGGCCACTACACATGAATTGAGAAAAGGGAAAAGACTAAACGGACTTCTCTTAAGACAAATCCAACTCAGAAATCGAACCTCTAAATCATGGGAGGGCTAAACTTGTAAAAAGAAAGACATCTTAACATAATAGAACTTGAGCTAACAGGGAAAAGTCATTCAATTCGAACAAAACATGGTAGTTTTCAAAGAGTCACATTCAAACAGAAGCCAAGCACACTTGAAAGGAAAAAAGTTTTTTTACAACATGAACATAAACGATTCTAGCAAAGGATTTTCCATTTCTTGACGAATCTTGTTTAGCATTGTTAGCTAAAGAGATTTCTCAAGAAAATGTCCTCTTCACCAAACCAAGAAATATAACAGTGCATTCATGAGGCAAACACAATCTTAAAAACATGCTAAAAACACCTATAAACAAAAGTTTCAAGGACCTTATGAAGATCAAAACAGGTTGCCTAGATTCAAAGCTAATGCAAAATGAGAAACTTGTACGAAATCATACTAATTTCTCTGAATCAAGCGGAGAAAATGACACCTAGCCTCTTTGGAAGCTTCTGGATGAAGCCAGCACGACTTTTGACAGAGATTTGCGGACGGAAATTGGAAACGTTAAGGGGTTTGGATGTTTGAAGTTGTTGTTATTGTCGTCTTGCAGCTGTTATGGTGGATGGAGTTAGGGTTTAGGTTGAGAGAGAGAGAGGAGAATGATGAAGAAGAGAGTGGTGAGCTGTTTGTTGTACGAGGCGCGTTGTTTCGTACAACGCATCCTTTTCTGGGAAATTAGGGGCGAGTGAGGAGCGTGAGGAAATATAAAGTGGAGGGTGTGTTTGTGAGGTGTATAAGTGTGTATATGTATATGAGCTGAGGGAATATAGAGATTGGGCCAGGTATGGGAGTTTGCAAGTGGGATTGAGGGAGTAATGATTTGGGCCAAGGGGTTCGGTCAGGCAGATTGTGGGTATAAGGGTGTTGGGCCATTTGTTGGCTGAAACAAAGAGGTGAGAGTAGAAGTAGTTGGGTTTAAGATATGGCCACATTTGCAAAGTGTGGCCACTTTGAGTTAAAGAAATAGCCAAATTGAAAGTAATTAGGAGGAATCCGGCTAGATTTCAAATGATTTTAAGGGTTCAGGCTAGAATTGAAATAAAGATGAATTAATTACAAATTAATTAGTCGAGCTTTAATTAATTTAAACAATTCAAAATAATTATCGTATTTAACATAGAATTACCTCTTTAATAATTATGAAATTATTTTATTCAATTAATCTCTCATTTAAATTAATTTAGAGGAAAATCAAACGTTTAACCTTTTAAAGGATTTTCTTATGAAATAAATATTAAAATAGTTCTTTAAGTAAACCTATATAAATTCCACGTAATTAATCATGAAAAATATAAATTACTACTCAAAACTATTATAAAGCTTGTTTGAAAAATGTTTTATCCCTTTTTTACAAAACAATTATTTTGAAAAATAATGAACCCTGGTGTCAACAGTTGCCCCTCCCTTTGGGTAGGGTGAGTGTAATGAACCCTGGGCAAAGGGAATTGACGTTCCCAATTTTATCCAATCACAGATTCATCTTCGGGAAGCGGTTGGTTCTAACACAAATTTCAAGGAATCATGGCCTAACTCTGGTGTCAAATTTCCTACTTATCTCAGGTTACATGAGAACTCAGGCCACTTGTAGTTCAAGATGCTTGATGTTAAGCACGATTTTCAAGGAATTCCAAACTATCCCGGTTTCAGGGTACAGAGAGACCAGAAAGCTGGAGAATAAGGAGATTGGGGGAGTTAGGAATGCAGCCGAGTTTTAAACACAGAGCCTGCCTACATATTTCAAGACTATAGGAATCATGTTGCTTGTATTTCGACTCAATCGATGGAAAATGTAACCTTTATGTTAAGACAACCTTTGGCTCAGGATGAGTGACGAATAATTTGAGCTATAGAAAAGAGGCTTGTAACCTGTCAACTATGAGTGTGGCGTGCTTCACACCCATAAGTAAGATTTTACCTGGACATAATTTCCTTAGCTCGAGGTGTATTGTCACCCGGATTTGAAAAGAAGGAATATTGTTCTCAGCGTGAGTTCAGAAAATACTCTGGATGCAAAACTAAGACCCCAAAGATAGGAAATACCCACATGCCTTCTGACATGGGTGTGGTTTGATGGCGGTGGTAAGTTTGTTCCTCATCTCGTATCTAAAGAGTTTGATATCCTTCTTTAGACTATGTCCCAATTCACTGCTAAGAAAATGTTCCACGTTGTGATGCGTCCTTTTTGTTGTAGTACGCACCTGTGGTTTTGTTTTGATAATTTCATCCTTCTCAGATGCTCTCGACAACATCTCAAAACAAAATTGTTAGTTGTAACATAATTCTATTTGGGGAGGTAGTTTTTTCGCCATACCTAATCTTGGAATTACGTTCGAATCTTAGGTTGTGACATCTTTTTGATGTGTTTTGTACCTGTTGTTCTGGTTTGAGATTTTCATCCTCTTGGATGTTCTCGGCAATATATTGAAACGAAATGGTTAGTAGTAAAGTAATTCAACAAAGAGAGATAGTGTTGTACCTCATTTTTTGTATTTGTTGCTTCTTGAAGAAGATGTCATCATTTCCTGTCTCTATCTTGAGAAATAGCAATTTCTATGATGAGAATATGATAGCCTTCATAGCTATCAGATAGGATTGACTTTATGGCGGCTTTTGAGTATGACGACCTTCGTGGTCATTTGACATGACGGTCCTTGCAATCGTTTGCGGCATTCTCTTGAACGTGATAGCCTTCTTGGCTATTGGCAATAGTCTTTGCATATAATTTTGGGGTGAATCTTGCGCATCATCCGTATCGATACGACTAACAGATATTCCCTGCATTATCGAGCTTTGGGTAATCTAGCATATCATCTGACTTTGGATAGAGGCGGCTTACAGATTCCTTTAATTTGCTAACTTTCGAGTAATCTTGCATATCATCTGACTTTTGATAGAGGTGGCTTACAGATGTCCTTTGAATTGCCAGCTTTTGGGTAATCCTGCACTTTTTATCCGATCTTGGATGTAACGCAACTTACAGATTTCCCTTGAATTGCTAGCCTTTGGGTAGTCCTGCACAATATCAATGTGGATATGTCGCGGCTTATAGATAACCCTTGGACTATAAATTTTTCGGTAGTCTTGCACTTTATCTAATTGCGGATATTGTTGCGACTTACGCATTACCCTTGAACTTTCAATCTTTAGGTGATCTTACACACTATCCAGTATCAGATATCGATACGTCTTATAGATAACTCTTAGACTGTTAAGCTTTGGGCAATCTTGCACACTATCTGGTTTCAGATATCGTTGTAACTTGCAGAAGACCTTTGGCCTTCCAATTTGGGGAGTTCAGTTCATCGTCTGATTAGGATGGCATCTTACAGACATCCCTCGGACTATATGTTTTCCACCTCGGTGGCAAGCAGTATTTTATTATCAGATGATGACAAGGTTTTTGCCACTCAATCGAATATAATTGCCTCTTTCGAAAATTAAGGCTCTTGAATAAGAGTGCATAAATATCCTCAACGTCAGACTCCTCCATCTTACGTGATAGCGGATATAAATATGTTAAATTCCATATTTGGCATAATAAATGAGCAAATATACCCTCAATGTCAAACTTCTCCGTCTTACGCGATATTGGATATAAATCTGTTGAATGCCAGACTTGACATAATAATTGCTGATAATGATAATGATGACAATAATTCATCAATGTTAGCCTCCATCGTCTCACGCGATCTAAGATATAAGCATGCTGAGGGTCGATCATGTGCAGCAAGTGCGACTTAGGGACGCCTATGAATGTCATCCTTTTTGTAACCGGCCAGTAGAGGGACATAATACTCACAGCGAATGTGTGTCTACAGTATTGAATGATAATGTGGATGATCATGCAATGGTCCTCGTGACATAGTCCTCGCGACATGCAAATGTAATAGCCCTCATGGTATGGTCCTCGCGACATGCAAATATGATGGCCGTCGCGTCCTGGTCCTCTCGCCATGTGAATATGATGGCCCTTAGGGCATGGTCCTCGCGACATGCAAATCCGATGGCCCTCGCGGCATGGTCCTCTCGATATGTGAATATGATGGCCCTCGTGGCATGGTCCTCTCGATATGCAAATATGATGGCCCTCACAACATGGTTCCTCTGGTCTTTATATTGTCATGTAAACTCCTTTATGGGTACCTGTGCTCAAGGCAAATGGTTAGTAGACATGGTGTCACTCTTACTAGCGGCCATAGTCAAATTTGAAAAACTTTAAAGACGGTATTTATGGTTGTCCCCAGAAATGGACACGACCATTTCATTCACATTTCAAATGAAAGTCTATTTTGATTAGCGGGATTGGCGAAGAATGTTGTCGATCTCTTGTTTAGTGTCCCAATTTGAAACTGACCTAGATGTACCGATTCATTTGGGGACTTGAGAACATTGTCAATCTCTCTTTATCTGGTAGTTTCTGTGAACTACAATAAGATTCGCCCGTTCTAGGAGTTTTGCTTCTTTCGATTTCTTCCCGCTATTTTGGCTTTTCCCACCAAATTTTGGGGCGTCTGATCTCGTTGTGTCTCTTTGAATGCATTGAATAATGAGAGACTGATTTCTATCATACTTTTCAGGACAGCCTGCATCCATAGAAAAATTGTTAGTTCTGGCGAAACTGATATGTGTCGACTTCCTTCAATCTTCTGCTCCTTGTTTTATCATCTCTGGATGCTCTCCAATCTTGGTTACTCGTCTCCCTCAATTCTCCTTGGGTCACGGTAGACATAAGACAAAATTAAAGGAGTAAAACTAATCCTTTTGTAAAGATCTTTTGTAAAGATTTTTCAAGCAAGCACTTTGGAAAACTAAGATTTTGAAGAAGGATATTTTAGAGAGGTCTCTGCCTGTCATTTCATATACTAGCTCCATGAATGTCTTTTACTTGAGGCCTTGATGTTTCATACATACTATTGGTGGACTACGGGTATCCTTTGTTTTCCTAACTGCGGAGCTCGGAAATGCTTCTCAAGAAATCTATCAAAACTGGGGATTAATCCACCTTGGACTGGGGATTTCTGAAGCAGACTCTGATCTCTTGGTGTTGGGGAACTCTTTGGAGTTTTAACTTTGAACTCTTGAACGAAGCTTGGTGGAAATTTTGAGGTCCCCCTCAAAATTTCTGCCCCAGTTAAGGTTTCATGATGAATCTCACTCCATTGGCAAGAGACTTGAGACTCTGTGAGGATTACGAGATTCTTTCTCGACATTCACTTTGGTTTCCCTTCAACACATTCTGCGTTATGACTCGTTGGAGATGATCTTTTCCTTCTGAATTTTCGAGATTCCTTTCTCAAAAATTCTGCCCCAGTTTTCATTTCCTGGGTGATATGACCGAGCCATCATGGCGCCTACGTATCCCGTTGAGGCAGGAATCAGGTCAAACGTAGTTCCCACACTCAAAGTGGGAGAATGTTGAAAATTATTAAAGGGGTGACCGAGGCTGACAAAGGTCGCCTACGTATCTCATTCTTGAGAATTCAGGTCAGACGTAGTTCAAGATAGGAAGGGGAAAGATAAATTTTCCTAAAGGGTTGACCGAAGCCGACACAGGCTGCCTACGTACCTCATTCTTGAGAATTCAGGTCAAACATAGTTCGTACTAGGAAGGGGAATGATAGATTTTCATAAAGGGTTGACTGAAGCTGACAAAGGCCGCCTACTTACATCATTCTTGAGAATTCAGGTCAAACGTAGTTCGTACATAGGGGATAGAGATATTTTAAGCTATTACAAAGCATAAAAATGATTGCAATCAGAAAATGCGAATACAGGGGAAAGAAATGAAAAACAACTGTCCTTAGGCATAGTATCTTTCACAGCATCGGAGTTGATCGGCTTGGGCCACACTTGACCATCCATCTTGGACAAAATCAAAACTCCTCCTGATAAAACTTTTTGGACGGTGTATAGTTCTGTCTAGTTTGGTGAAAACTTTTCTTTGTCTCGTGGGAGGGAAGGATTAGCTGTCCATTCCCTGGATTGAATTCTGGATTGACCAATAAATTTTGGGAGATGATGTGTGTGCTCTTTTCCGTCCTACTACCGTAAAACCAGTCAAAGATTTTGATGTATGACTTGTGCAGACTGATAAGTTCTTTCCTTTGTACCTTTGACAAATGAATACTGACGTTGATTTCTTTAACTTGACCGTTGCCTCCCAGATTGACCACCTCAAATCTTTTAGCTGGGGCCTTTTCTGGTCTTCGAAGTTCTTAGATTTCTTGGTCGTTCGTTCAAAGACCATGATATCTTTAACATACTCCTCAGAATCATCATCATATAGCTTGGTTTGTTTGTTAAGCTCTTGACATGACATGACAGTGGCAGGTTTTAACTTATAATTACCGAAACCAAAACAAAATGAGTTAGACAATAACAAGTAAACACAAATAATTTTGAACAGTAAATGTTTTTGAAATAAGGAGGCTTTAGTTGAAATTCTGAAAATATTCACAAACTATGGCTACAACCCACACGAATGTAGGTTCATGCCTTTGGGAAAGCAGTAAATAGTACGAGGAATATTAAAACATAAAGGGTGGGTCACGGAGCCTCATCTAAACCATCATCGATTTTTTCATAAAACCAAGTCTTTGTCTACCCAGCCGAGCGGAGAGTCATGAGGGAGGTTGCGACCCAATTTTATAACTTTTCACCAGGTTCGGCATCCCTAGTCATGGTTGCCTCGGGGATTTCTTTTATTATAGCATCACATCCCTCAAACAGATCTCCTATTCCATCCTCTGACCCATCGCTTGGAGGACCGATATGAACCGAGAATGACTGATATAAGTGAGGGAGTGTCTTAGGCGGTCCAGACTGCTTCTTTCCTTTGACTATGGCATTTTCTTCTCAGACCACATACCCTAGTCCATGCCTGGTCAATTGTCTCAGGGTACTTAAGGGCTCAATCATACCATCGGAATTTTTCCCCAGGCCAAAACCTGGCTTGTATCCACTCCTTAGCATTATAGTTGTAAGAATTTTATAGATAGGTGGCATGGGAATTTGAGGAGAAAGATCTTATCCAGTAGAATTGACGATCTCTACGGTGTAGAAATTACTTTCCCTCGGTACTTCCTCAAACACAGGGACATAACCATTAGGACGGCTCAAGTGACTTCCTTCTCCGTGGATCACCACCTCATGTTCTTCCCAAATAAACGTCACCATCTGGTGCAAAGTTGATGGCACAGCCCCGGCTCCATGGATCTATGGCCTTTCCAAGAGAAAGTTATAGCTGGTGGCGATATCCATGACTTGGAATTTCATACAGAACTCAGCTGGTCCCATTTGAATGTACAAGCTAACTTCCTCGATAGTGTATCTTTGACCTCCGTCAAAAGCTCTTACATTGACCCTGCTCTGGAGAATATTTCCCAGGTCATACTCCAACTGAGTAAGTGTGGACAATGGGCAGATGTTCAACCCTGATCCATCATCGATCAATACCTTGTTCACAATCTTCTCTTGACTCTTGATAGTGACATACAAGGCTTTGTCGTGCATCATGCATTCAAAAGGTAATACAACAATACTCAGAGCAGCTATAGCTTTTTTTGGTATTTCTTCCTTTTTAGGGTTAACCATCACTATTGACTTGCTCACGACTCAGTCTTCTTCTATCTCGATCATATTCACAGTGGCTCCTACATGATTTGGAAGTGGGTTGTTGTTAATATTCGGTGGAGCTATTTGTAAAGTGACCACCTTTTGATCAATCAAGTCCTGAATCCTATTCCTCAGGTTAATGCAATCTTTGGTACTATGTTCGGCACCTCCGGAGTGGTAAGCACAATGCCGATCGGCTTTAAAGAAATGAGAATCAGTGTTGCCTGGTTTGTGTGGAATAGGATGAATAAATCCAGCGACTTTCAATCTCTCATATAACTGAGTTCTGGTTTCAGCCAATTGGGTGAAAGTTCGAGGAGCTTTCTTTTCAAAATTTGGACGAGGGAGATTAACATTAGATGGAGGGGGAACCTGGCGATTATTCTGGTTCTCGGGAGCCTTTTGATACACTTAAAAGTTCTGGTGGAGGATCTTGGTAAGTGGGTTGCACATTTGGTTGTGGATCTTTGTAAATAGGCTTCACATTTGGTTGTGGAGCTTGGTAGATGGGTTGAGTATAAAAAATTGGTTGAGGATTTTATGGAGCTAGGGGAGGGGTTGTTGGAACAAGTGGTTTTTTGTAGTTGGCTCCGAAAGGTTTCCGCGATCTCGGGCTAGGACAAGAGGATACCGAAAACACCTCTTCCTTTTTTTTCTTGGGAAACCCTATTGATCCTGAGGAGGCCGAAGCCTTGGCAATATTGCCACTACGAAGACCTTCTTCTACAATTTCACCAATTTTGACTAGGTCAACAAACTTTGATTTGATGGATGATATCATTTTGTC
Organism: Jaltomata sinuosa; assembly: GCA_003996215.1. NCBI lineage: Eukaryota > Viridiplantae > Streptophyta > Magnoliopsida > Solanales > Solanaceae > Jaltomata > Jaltomata sinuosa. Next base: position 285,678 of record QJPP01007665.1, on the reverse strand, counting down.
ATAAAATTCTGACTCCTGAGCGCGCATAAACACCACACTTATTTCTTCTTCCGTTATAAGAGGTCGGACTCTCGTTGCTTCCTTCCTTCATCGGTATGCATAGTCCCTGAAGTCTTCGTTCGATATTTGCCTAATATGCCCTAGATAGTATCGATCTGGGATGACTTCCACATTGTATACAAACCATTGAGCGAAGTCTCGGGCTAGGTCACTCCACCTGGACCATTTCTTTAGTTTTGAGAGGTGAACCATTCCAGGGCCTCTCCGCTCAGGCTTTAGCTAAAAAGCATCATTAGCAGAGGACTTTAAAGAAATGTCACATAGGGAAAGAGTGGTTCAAGGCATAGCATTGGAACTTTGGGCACCGACCATCTGGTCGCAGTATCTTCTTAAATGGGCCTGGGGATTTCCGATACCGTTAAAGGTTTCAAACTTGGGAATTTTGAATCCTTATGGCAGGTCCATTTTGGGATGGATACAAAGATCATCATAGTCATAGCCTTTCTCGTAGGATGCACCTCGCAGTTCTCTAATCCTAGCCATTTCTTCTTTCATCTGTGCCATATCGTGGTAATATTTCTTTTCTGTAGATCTTAATTCTTTTTCCCTCTCTTCATAGTGATCCAGCTCGGGGCTTTCCTGGGAAGCGGTGTATGGTCCTACCATAGCATGGAAAGTGGTAGGAGGTGTGTTTTGCACAGGTGGGGGCTGGACATGTGGAATGGCATTTGGATATATGGGGGTATAGTTTTGTGGGTTGTTGACATTGGGATGGTTATTCTGGGAATTGTAAGTGTTCAGTGGCGTGTTTTGGTAATTTGAAGATGGGTTTTGTGGATGGTAGGAACTTGGGTTGTTACTTTGGTTAGTGTGCTGGACAGGAAGGGTGTGAATTTGGTATAAAGATCCTATATGAGGAGGGTTGTTGGAGAGTGGTTCGTTGGAAGGTCTAGGCACGGAGGAGGGGGGGATATTTCTTGGTTGATATTCGCTCAATGTAGAGTTGAGTGAAGGAATCTGAAAAAGGGGTTGAGAGTTGCCCAGAGCCGGAGTGTTGGCTGCGATAGCCAGGCTAGCCATATCTTTGGCTTTTTGCACTTCTCTCTGCATTTTTTCCAATTTTCTCGCAAATTCGGTAATCATTTCATTCTGTTCGGCAATAACACTGTCTCATACAACCAAAGCATTTTCCTCTTCTCTATCAATCATTTTCCTTTTAGAGGAGTGAGGGTTAGAGGAAGAAGCCAGGTGTGCCTTTGAGCGAGTAAAGTAGGGATGTTTGGCCAGTTTCGTCGACACATATCAGTTTCTACTATCCCTCAGATCGGTCGGGATGAAGAACTTCCATAACTTTCAGAGTTACATAAATTTCTGAATCGAGGATCACTTTTGGGTTTCTGGTATACTCTCGGGAGTGGACTTTGAGAAATATAGTCCTTCCTCCTGGCCTGAACCTGGTTGGCCATACAACATCACTCTTGACCTTGGTCCAATGATTGATTCCTGTGTCAGGGAGTTGAATTTTTTCATGAGTGTTTTTGCCCAGAGGGGTCCCACGAGTACTTGCTCATTTTCTTCAGATTCCTCAATTGTTTTCTCTCCTCCTTTGTTGATCTGTTCCAGCTTTTTGGTTATGTCCCCAAACCCCAGGAGAAGTTCTTCGAGTTCCAGATCAAAGTTGTTTTTTTGTTCGGTCTTAGGTGTGCCTAGTATTCGATCAATCACGACAATCCTTTCTTTGGCTTTAGTGGTCTGCTCCTCCACCTCTTTGGTCTTAGCCATTGCAATTTCCATTAATCGGTCGACTTCCTCATGTTTTTTCTGAACTTCCTCTATTTCCTCTTGAATTCTCAGCATCCTTTCGCGCATGTTCGCAGCTTCCATTTCAACCTTTCCTGAAAGAAATGGGGATTTTTAGAAGGCTTTTAGGATTATTTTTTTTGGAGAAACTTGGAGGACTTGGAATATTTTGGTCGAAATTTTTAGATAGTGGTTTTATTTGTGCTTACGGTGTTCTAAAAATTTTGGCATGGTGTGGACAAATTTTTCTTGATTTAAGCAACACACATAACACATAGAACAGTTCTATATCGCAAGTAAGCATCATAATAAATATCAAGTCCTAACTGGTGACCCTTTTGTGCCAAGGGTAGGCCTAGCGTATTTGACAGAGATATATGCCTTTGAGTCGATCCATTATCCCCAAAATGAGCTTTTCATTAATAATAAAAGAGGCAAAAGCCTTTACAACTACATAGCGAATGGGGATACAACTTTTTAGGGAATGGAGAAAATACGAAAATTAAACGATCCCACGCAAGGCACAAAATAAGCAATCCCACGCAGGGGAGAAAATAGGCAATCCCGCGCAGGGGACAAAAGATGACTTCTAACTTTCAGAAGGTCCTGCATCAGCTCTCGCTTTGTTGGCTTTATCTACCTCGTGCCACATGAAGTACCTATCCATGACCAAATGGGCCCCGGCTATCAAGGCTCTAGTCCCAGAGTCCATCCCTCCTATGCTCTCGATTTGTTGATCCATGCGGTTGTCTAACTCAATTAAGCAATGTCTAGCATCTCCCAATTTTTGCCTAGTCTGTTTCAATTCCTCCTTCAGGTATTGTATGGTCAGAGAATCCTCCCTATGTTGTAGGTGGTGTGCCACCTCGCTCCTTGTGCATTGTTCTTGAAGTCTATGAAGTCAGATTTAGTGTTCGAACTTGACACCGACCACTCGGTAAGGCACATTCAGACTTGGTTCGATAGTCCAAGCAAGGTTCTTTTTCATCCACTCTTTGTATGTGTCGCTGCAAGGTGGATATAGCCTATCTTCGGCCTTAGGTTCCTTGACTTTCTTTTTCTTCCATTCTTTTTGAGCCATATATTTGAATGCTACCATACAGCCCTTATGATCGGTTATGAACTTGCCTATTTCTGCCACTTGGGGCATTTCCTGCTTTAGCCTGAACTGTCTACGAACTCTAGCGGGGAAATAAGGACGGGTTCCCCGAAGGCCTAAAAGTATCGAGAAAGGTACTGTATCGCCTCATGTGATGTATTTTACCGGGTGGAGGTCTCTGATTACCCACTGAACATCGTTATCCTTTAAACCGCGAAACTGAGTGAACCTAAATCATTGGTTGGGTTTCCGCTTGTACTTGTTTATGGTTAACCACATGCTATAGTATGCGAAGTTATCCAACCTCATGGAATGGTCCAACTCCTCGGTGTAGGAGCATTTAAGTAGATGCTTGATCATCCACCATTGCAGGATTAAATTGCACCCTTGAAAGAATCGCTCGCCCTCTTGACATTTACCCAAAGCTCGGTAAACGTCGGCAAGTATCATGGGAGCTAGCGTGTAATACTTGACGAAAGTCCCAAAATTGATTCCGTAGAAGATGGCGTGTGTAACCATGACTACACTCGGGTGGATGGTATGGTTCGGTCCTTGCGGGAATACTATGGTTCCAAGAAGGCTCACGACGAATGCGAAGACTCTTCAATTTTTCAGTCTTCTTCGGATTCAAACTCATGACCAAACTTTACAAAGGCGTTGAAGCGCCCGAACCTATAGTATAGTTTCCGAAAGGGTATGTTTGGTCCATCAATCCTTCCGAGCCAACTATCATCTTTGATCAAGAATGCCTCCTTGATTTGTTGTCGGTCCTACACCTTCGGGAAGAGGATATCCTTATCCGTTGATTTTTTCCTTTTTTGGCACATGCCTATACTTTCATAGCTCGCAACCACTTATTCAATGGTTGGGGTCAATTCCACACTCCCAAACTGAAAAACCATATTTTGTTATCCCTAAAGGTGGCCAAAACTTGAATTATAACGGGCCATGCTTTTAGGTCTATGAGAGAGGGCAAGTATCCAACGTGCCTTCGAACAATTTTCCTATCATCTTTGTTCATGCATTCCCAACAAACTTTTAGTAGGTCATCTGGTTTCGTCACCATCTGAAATCTTTGAGCGGGACAGGGTAGAGCCATTCTACAAAACAGATAAAATAAGTAAGGTTCCCCCTTCCCGGACTATAATGGATAAATTCAAAGGCATATACTCTGTCAAAAACAAGCAAGCATGGTCGTCTGTGATTGACTCGTGGTCAATAGACGCAAGGCGGTCTTTCTAATGGGCCCAATATGCCTAGGGTATTGGGTCATCCTAGGCCAATGCCTAAAAATCAGGTTTTGGCTTAGCTCCATGCTAGGTGTCTAAGAGTGAGTTATTTTGAATTAGATCGGGTCCTAAGTGGACAACTTGGGTTGAGAATACGATAGCCATTGGACGCATGACGTACCCGTAAACTATCGCATTCTCGAGAAAGTGTTATTTATGGCAGGAGGCCATGGGAACATGAACCTCCCTAAACATAAATAAATCGAATGTCGTATGGCGGAATATGCTATGACATGCAATGACAGTTGTATAATTTGTGAGAATTGAACACGTAAATTACAAATAATTACTTTACTATCTATTACAACTCCAAATAGTTAGTCACATAAGAGTTAGAAAAATCATTTTGGTTAGAACTTAGTCCAAAATTCCCAGCAGAGTCTCCATTTCTGTTTTATCGCATTTTTTGACTTTCAGGAAGAAAATACAACTTTGTATTTTTAAACGGTTTATGACTTGTATTAAATTTGAAAACTTATAGAAATTCTCAAATTCAATTGAAACAGAGTCACCACTTAATTAATTAAGGGAAATTAAGAAAACCTTTAGAAACTAATCAAAAGATTTAAAACAGATAAAAACCTTTGATTTTAAGAAAATCCGGGTAAGAAATTCATATTAATATTTTGAGAAGGATTTTAAGGCATTCGAAATAGCCGCTAACACGTGGTTATCCAATTGATTTTGAAAACTCTTTATTATGACTAACTTTGAAACATGGGAATATTTGATAAGTAAAGGAAGAATCATAAATTGCTTTTTGTTTGTAAAGAAACATAGTCAAATTGGATAAAACATAGCAACCATTTGAAATTTAGGCAAAGTTTCGAAAATTTAGAAACAACTTGCAATAAAACTCACGGTGCTCCGAATTTGAAAAAATGGACTAAGTTAATTAAAGAGTTAAAGTTTTCACAAAGTCCAATTTATACACATAATCCTATCTAAACAATTTTAAGAATAAATAACACAATTAAATTAAAACATGCTCTAAATTTAATTTGTGGGCCCTCTTTAGGCCCACCGCCGTTTCTTTTTTTGACTTTGGTCCAAATTCATGGTTTTATCCCATTGGGGCTATTTTCTGCTTCTTGGCCTTCCCTATATATTTGCTTCCATGTGTGGCACTTTGGGCCACATTTTCTTCAAACTTTTAACCCCTTTTTGGGGCCTTGAAATAGGCAGACTCGAGGGGATGCTACTTGGGCTTGGCCCAAGTAGTGAAATGCAAAGGTAAAAGTCCATTTGGACTCGGGGAGGTTCATGCAAAGAAAATAGAGAATTTATTTGCATGTATTCGACGTTTGATCTCAACTCATGTACGTGTAAAGGTAAATTTATCAAGAACATATGACAAACACATATAGCTCAAAGGATTTTCAAATCAAATAACAGGGGGAATAGTATCAAATATCAAGTAATCGATAAATTTAATTAGGAACACAGCATAGTGGGTGTAGCAAAGATTATCATAAGAGAGTATTTTCTAAATAAATTTTCACAGCACATATGAAAATAGACGTACTTATACCCAAAAGGTAAAATAGTTGATTGTCAATTCCTATGTTGAGCTAATTGTTGGCTATGGATATTATCATCAAACTCTAATTTTCAAATGGCAAGACTAGAAACCAAGACAAGACTGTAAACATAGAGTTAGGTATACAATTAATGAATTTATTGTTACATTATCAGTGATCCGGTAGGAAAGAATTCAACGAAAATCATGAGATTTATGGTGAAAATAGTCTTTAAGTGATGAAAGTAGCAGACGAGACTATCTTTGGAGGAAGCAGCTAAATAAGTCAAGTTTTTATCCCACATTGAGAGCAAACAAACTACTAGAAGAAGAGAAAAGACAAGCTATTAAACAAAAATAAAACTACTAGATCTAAGCCAACTTTGGTGCAGGTGAAGGGGCTAAAACCTTTTGTCAATGCAAAACAGACAGATTTGGAGAAAAACAAATCTAAGCATGCTTTTCACATTAAACAAGGTATCAAAATAATTTTCTCACATCTTTCATGTAATAGCAGCACGGTTATCAGTTCATAAGACTTCATAACTTACACATACTTGAGGGAAAGATCAAGAAGAGAACAAGTTTTCAACTTTTCAAAAAAAGACGATGTTAAGTTACAAAGCAGCATTATTTTATCTCAAATAGAAGGATCCATTAAGTAACATGTCATGCTTGATATTTACTCAAAGTTGCACATAGAGGACAAATTTTAAACCAACAGTGACCTCAAAGTGTAGAGGAAGGAGAAACAGGGGAAAGGAAATCGAAATAAAAAGGGAACTTTGCAAGCTAACATCATATCCTAAATCTGTAATCATGATTATCAGATAAACCAAACAAGAACATGGCCACTACACATGAATTAAGCAAAGGGAAAAGACTAAACGGACTTCTCTTAAGACAAATCCAACTCAGAAATCGCACCTCTAAATCATGGGAGGGCTAAACTTGCTAAAAGAAAGACATCATAACATGATAGAGCTTGAGCTAACTGGCAAAAGGAATTCAATTCGAATTAAACATGGTAGTTTTTGAAGAGTCACATTCAAACACAATCCAAGCACACTTGAAAGGAAAAAATATTTTTTACAACAGGAACCTAAACGATTCTAGCAAAGGATTTGCCATTTCTTGATGAATCTTGTTTAGCATTGTGAGCTAAAGAGATTTCTCAAGAAAATGTCCTCTTCACCAAACCAAGAAACATAACAGTGCATTCATGAGGCAAACACAATCTTAAAAACATGCTAAAAACACCTATAAACAAAAGTTTCAAGGACCTTATGAAGATCAAAACAGGTTGCCTAGATTCAAAGCTAATGCAAAATGAGAAACTTATGCATCATATAACAGTCATAGATAATGAGAAGACAAATATGAAAATTCCACATTGCTATAAATTCTATGACAATCTCAGGTTAGCAGATAATGTCTTATAGCCTTGATTTCTCACATCAACAAACAAACGTTTTCCAAAATCAAAAACAGCCTAAAACTAACAAAGTATCTTTAAAGAACACAAAAAGAAACGTCAGATTTACACTATGCTAAAAGAAAAAGAGATGGGAGAGGAAGGGGAAAGGGATGTTACCTTTTGACGGAGATTTACACAACTTTTGACGGAGATTTGCGGACGAAAATTGGAAACGTTAAGGGGTTTGGACGTTTGAAGTTGTTGTTGTTGTAGTCTTGCAGCTGTTATGGTGGATGGAGTTAGGGTTTTGGTTGAGAGTGAGTGAGTAGAATGATGAAGAAGAGAGTGGTGAGATGTTTGTTGTACGAGGCGCGTTATCTTGTACAACGCATCTTTTTCTGGGAAATTGGGGGCCAGTGAGGAGCTGAGGAAATATAAAGCGGAGGGTGTGTTTGTGAGGTGTATAAGTGTGTATATGTATATGAGCTGAGGGAATATAGAGATTGGGCCAGGTATGGGAGTTTGCAAGTGGGCTTGAGGGAGTAATGTTTTGGGCCAAGGGGTTGGGTCAAGCGGATTGTGGGTATAAGGGTGTTGGGCCATTTGTTGACTGAAACAAAGAGGTGAGAGTAGAAGTAGTTGGGTTTAAGATATGGACACATTTGGAAAGTGTGGCTACTTTGAGTTAAAGAAATAGCCAAATTGAAAATAATTAGGAGGAATCCGGCTAGATTTCAAATGATTTTAAGGGTTCAGGCTAGAATTGAAATAAAGATGAATTAGTTACATATTAATTATCTGAGCTTTAATTAATTTAAACAATTCAAAATAATTATCGTATTTAACACAGAATTACCTCTTTAATAATTAAGAAATTAATTTATTCAATTAATCTCTCATTTAAATTAATTTAGAGGAAAATCAAACGTTTAACCTTTTAAAGGATTTTCTTATGAAATAAATTTTAAAATAGTTCTTTAAGTAAACCTATATAAATTCCACATAATTAATCATGAAAAATATAAATTACTACTCAAAACTATTATAAAGCTTGTTTGAAAAATATTTTATCCCTTTTTTACAAAATAATTATTTTGAAAAATTATTTGGAATTCAAAAAGGCTCAAGATTAATTCGTAATGGGGAGTGTAAAAATTGGGTGTCAACAATTACTATGCTAATTCTCCAAGAAACGTTAAATCAATATCACATAACTAGACCATCTGAAATCCAAGGCATCCCTAAGAATTAGGAACTCTAGATCTGAATAATTCATGGAGAAACTGAAGGACTGGGCTGAATTCTAGGTAGCCAATGGGTGGAAGGAACCCACGAGTGAAATCCCACATACCTGGAGAAGAATCTATGGAGAAATCCTTTTGATTTTGGGGCTGAGCTTGAAGAAACCTTCTGCATGTTCATGAGAGAAACTGTCGCCTCTTTTCTTCTTTTCTTTCTAAGTCTGATTAGTTTTGGGAGAATGGGGAAATAAGAGTGAAAAATCCCTTTAATTACCCCCAAAAATGACTAAGGTTTGGAATTAGAAGGGTAGGGAAAAGACTAGAATACCCCTGGATTAATTAAAAGAAAGCCGCGACTCAGGTACAATGACTTGGTTGACAGACCATAGTCCTGGACGATGGACCATCAACTGAATCGTGGTCCTGTGCATGAGTCTTGGGAGTTCTTTGATCTGAGGATTCCACGAGTCTACCGGATGGACCGTGGTTCTAAACGATGATTCGTCGTATGACTCATGGTTCCTGGGACCTAGACTGAGGTTCCTCTGATGTTCTGGTTCCACGAGTCCACAGGACTGACCCTGGTCCTGAACGATGGTTCATCGTGTGACTCATGGTTGCTGAACCTTGAACTGATGATCCTCTGATTATGGGAAACCATGAGTAATAGGACAGTCCGTGGTCCTGGACCACAGTCCGTGATCCCATCCGTGGTTCTGAGTAAGAGAATTGGTACTTCTCTGATCTTTGGATCCACGAATCAAACAACGATCCGTGGTCCTGGACTACAGCCCGTGATATTGACTGGTGGTTTCTGAGGCATGAATTGGGGGTCTACTGGAAATGGAAATTACGGTCAAGCTGATGGACCGTGGTTCCAAACTATGGTTCGTGATTTTAATTGTGGTTCCTAGGAACTTAAATTTTTCTGAAATTTTTCTGCTGAGTATAGTCTAGTAGCTGGTTCAGATCCTTGGGTGTTACACCAGGCGTGGTACCCGAGCCAACTGTTAGTATCCCGTACCAGGCGTGGTACCCAAGCCAACCATTATAGAACCTGTACCAGCCGTGGTACCCCATCCAACTGATAAATATCCCGTACATGGTGTGGTACCCGAGCCAACCAATAAATATCCCATACCAGGCATGGTACCCGAGCCAACCAATATGTAACAAGTACCAGGCATGGTACCCGAGCCAACTGAATGTCACACAAATCCAATAGTCAACAAACAATGAACAAAATCACACTTGTAAACCAACAAGTAACAAAACCAAGTTTATTTCACATGACTGACACTCGGACAATTAGACATTCATAATCTCATTCCCTAAGCATGCAAACTCTTACAACACTAAGTGATAGTACATGAACACATATTACATATTGGGAAAATAATAACCATCACCTACGTGTTCAACATGCCATCCCAGTCTACACTAAGACCAACCCCACGGTTATGTTCAACCACCCGACCTCTCATGGACCGATATGCAACAATCAAAGTTTCAACAATTAACCCAGTCCAGTCATGAGAACATCAACAAATACAACAAGTATAATTAAACCCGTTTGAAGACTAATCCCCGGCTTATTATTTAGAAACATATAGGCATTTACATTTATTTCCGAACCCCCTATTCATCCCATTTACCTTAATTAAATATCTCTCGGGAACCCACTACCATCTAGCAATCCATTCACACATAAACATTACCAGTTCCTTGAATCAACCCAAGAACCTAGTCTCCCCAGGATATAGAATCCTAATATTAATCATAAAACATGAATTGGAAACACATTATTCAAGACACAATAATTTCAGTTCCCCGGACCTATCCCAATAGTCTAGTTTCCTGGATTCTAACATCACACATCAATTAACCATTATAAACAGCTTGGAATTAAACCCATTACCCTAACACCCTCATTCCCATCTCAATCATCCAGCCAGATAATATAATATTCCTCCAGACTCTATTCCCGAAGGCCTAAGCATGAATTCTCCCATCATTCTACAACAATAATACGAAGGTAGAAACAGGTCTAACTACTCAATTAAACCTAGCCTACCTAGATTCCAAACAGCTGCACAAAAAGGTCTTAACGCCACATTTTGGCTCCGTGAAGATGATTCCAAACGGAGAATGAGTCTAGAATCCATGGTTTCACTCTTTCTTAGTGGAAATCTCCCCTCCCCATAGCTCCCAATCTTTGGAGCAGCCAATGAGGGTTTTTAGAGCAAACCTCGTCTAATTTTAACTAAAGAAGAGAGAATGGGATTATAAAATCCATTTCTGGGCTTTCTGATCCTGTCATTCCGCTATAGCAGCCTACAAACTACTACCGCGGTACCGTTATAGCGCCCTAATTCTCGCTACAGGCCTCAGCTTTTCAGCACAGACAGTCTTCGGTAAATTGGTCATAACTTTTTACTCGGGAAGCGGATTAACAAATGGACGATGGCTTTGGAAAGAGAACTCAGAGATATTTAATTTGGTGGGTATTGGGACCCCTAAATCATTATATTCTAGGAGAGATGCTCGTTTGAAGTTGATCCTAGTTTGAACTTAGCCTGAAATTAAATCGCTAAGGAAACTTTTAACTTAACTTTGTGCTACGAGTATTCTATGACCTTAGTACATACAAAATGTACTCTTATACTAAAGAATTAATCCTAACTCTTATTACGAATGAATGACACCTACCTTAATCACAGATATTTTCAGTAACAAGGAATGGGTCGTTACAACAGATACTAACTTATCCATCGTTCATCCTCGAATGATCTCTAAGGAAGAAGGAAAAGAATGAACCAGCCCCTTGAACCTTAACGCTCTACCATGACAGCGTAAAAATAGTCTTATGTGAACCACCGAAACTCTCAAATCCCCTGGGTGTACCCAAACTCAACTGAAATTAAATTAAATCCCGCTCTACTAAGGAATTCCCTCTTCTCCCCGAGTGCCCAAGAAATTTGGGGCCTCGTTAAAATACTAGAGTGAAAGAATTACAAACATAATTTCCACACCTCGAGGAACCAAAACGCGCTTTGGCGACCCAGTCTCGCTATAACGACGCCACGATAGCGCCCTGCCGCCCGCTATAGCAGTGTAGGCGAGGCAGTAATCTCTGGATATTCTCTGTTTTTGCAAAATTTACAACACAAAACTTAGATTTTGACATCCCAGACAAATCCCTTTTTGTTAAACACAATACCCGAAGTTCTACTAACCCGAACTCCATTCCGAAAAGTCCTACGGGGTTTTTATACCCTTAGATAACCTCAAATAAAGCTAAACTTTACTATACGTACCCAATCCATTCTCGAATTTCCCTATACCATACCTTGCTCATATTTTGTCCAAGACTAGCTTAGCCTTAAAATTCTAACTCTCAATCAGAAAAATCTTAACCTGGGTAGTTACACCCTAAACAATGATATAAAGATCATAGCATCACCAAACACTACACCGTATTTTCCTCTTGGGACATCTACCTTATGACCTTTTTCACCCTCATATGATCAACGCATAAGAATAGACCATCTAAAGTATAACCACTAGCCAACACACCACTATGGGTTTCATTAACACATAGATTCGCCACCACCACTTACATTAGTCTCTTTAATCCTCATCAATCAATCATTTATAACTAACCAACTTTTTAGTTATCACTCGAGGTCAAGCTATGCTTATTTAGCCTCACAACTAGCTTATAACTAGTCAAATTACTAACTCAACATGTCTCAATCACTCAAGGAAAAATAACAACCAAGTAATACCATATCTACCCATTCCTTTTATCGCACGTTGATGTTAATTCTTATAATTCGTGCATTAGCTGACAGACCAACTAGCGATTTAAAATAACCCAGGAATAAAAACAAAACCAGAGAAAATAGGATAGGGATACTACCCTGCCCATCTTGTTGTAGCGGCTTGCGCACCGCTATGGCAACCCCCAACAGTAGCAACCCAGAAAATTTACCATTTTTTACTAAATTTCCTCATTCCCCTTCCCTGTCTTCAACATTAACACATAAAATCACAGAATGGTCTTAAACACAACCTCAAGACCAACCCCACCTATGCATAACTGAGAATTTAGCACCATATTATCATAAAATTAGTTACAAAACACACTAGAAAGTTGTTCATAACATCACATTCCCACTATCATACAAGATTAGCCCATTTCCCCATGATTCCCAACCAATTCTGATTGTCCTGAAACTGGAGCTTCCCTACAGTCATATTTCCTATCCCCTTACCATCTTTACCAATGATAAGCCCATGCCCAAAACTTAGCACAAAATTTTAGTTAAATTACATAACAGTTTACCCTTTAACCAATCACATACAACCAAGTTAAGACTCTTCACTAACCACAATTTTCAAAGTAACTCAAGCAATTACACACCACACATTCGCAATCATTCAAATAATGCAATGCATACAATCACAAGTCTCAAGCTTCAACACTCAATCTAATCAGTTTCATTACCTTTTATTTGCCTCATGGATGACCGTTAGTCAATCCATCCATACCTTTACATAGCCTCCCAGGCTATATACCAATTGGAACCTTCCTGGTTCCAATTTCCCTTGCTTGTGTCATCTCAATCAGAGTCAAACGACATCTTTTTTCCTTGTTGAGATACGAATTGGAATCGAGAGATACTAATTGGAATAAACCTATACAAGCAAGTAACAAACCGCAAGAAAGGAATGAAAGAAGAAAGATATTTCCTAAAATGTTTCATAACTTCCCCAAGATAAGATGTGGATGTCAACACACTAATTTGCAGGACTCTATTCGATATTTTGCTCTTGTACTGGGAGACCAGTAACCTATGCTCTGATACTATCTGTCATGACCCAACTACCAGACCGTGCAGGCACATATTCTAATCCACCTAGATAGGAGAACCCTTACCACCTGATCCAACGTGTAATGCGGAAAACAAAGTAAACTCATAAATAACTCCTTTAATACATGAAAACATTTACAATTTAATGCAAAAATAAACTCTTTTAAAATACAAACATCATCCCTAGGATCTAGTCTAACCTGGTACAAGAGCTACTATAGGAGAAATACAAGTAAATAACAGAAGACACAGCTTCCACCATGGAATTGAAGAGTAGAAGCTGTTGGAGATCACCATCGTCATATGTACCTGTGAAACATCACTGATCCTGCAAGCAGACTATACCCAAAAAGGTATAGCAAGAGTAGTATCAGTACAAACAACACGTACTAGTAGGCATCATTGGTCGACTCGAATCCACCATATATCATCATATAAGAAATCAAGAGAGAATATGCAATAAGTTACAAGCATCATGTTTTTCATAATCCACCTTTACCCTCCATGATATTAACACTAAGAACTCATACGTTCCATCCCAAGCCTTCCTACCTCATTCCACTGCCAACTCCATCACTAGCATGCATTTCTCCTTCTATCCTGGTCAAGCGAAATGGTCATATATAACACTAGGACTTCCCAAGTCAACCTTAACACTAGGACTACCTGACCAGTTCAATCCCACAGTTTACATTACTAACTAACCCTATTAGTAGGTCTTCCACCCTGGCTTAAGATCCTAAGTCAACAACCTTGACCCTTAGGCCTTAGCCCACAATAATGGACTACCTCTGAGTTTCTGCGTATTCAACCCCCCAAGGTTTCTTACCCTTAATATCCAGTCAGTTCAAGCACTCATAGAATACTAGCTTGGTTTCACTAACCAGTCAAACCTGACTCTCTAGGACCTCAGTCCCTCCAAGCTCACCCATCTTGGACCCGTCAAGCCATATGCCTTACCACCTCTAATCATGTGCCAAACTAGCCTAGGCATCACCTCTTGCTGGCCTGTCACTCTTATCAAATTGGAATTGCAAATGTACGATATTTACAGAATATTACCAGACCATATGAACAACCGAGTCTTTATGACTATCAATAAGACCCCCAGTAAACAACCGGACTCAATAACTATACAAGTCATGCCCATCTATGCAAGTAATTAGACCACCTAATATTGTGTCACAGCTTGCAAGTTTCCCGGACCTCCCAAGGATCCCTAGGACATCATCTATATCACTTAGCATATGTCCCCGTTGACAGAAGAAACCACCTTATCAATTAAGCACACCAACCCGACTTCTCAAGGTCCAACATATATGCCAAGTAATAATAAATCTCGGCCCTCTCAGGAACCCAACATGTAAAGAACAATAAGTAAACCCGTACTAAGTAAAGCACTGCAACATGTAGTAACAATCAGTAGTATAACTCTAGACTCTCAGTCTACCTTCTAACTTATCAATCATAGGGAATAGGTTCAACAATCACATAACAACAAACAATAAACATGACATTTACCCTTTTTCATTACCCGGACCAATTAAGGATCCCTAGACCAACACATAAGTGTTAACATGTGATGCCTGGTCTACCCAAGGACCAACCTCACAATTAAGTGAAATAACCTGGACACTCAAGAACTTATATGCATAATCAATTTTAGCAATTAACCCGGTCCACTCATTCAACCATCGATAAAACACAATCAACAATGCATAAATAAACCCATACCAAGCATGGTACCCGAGCCAACTGATAGTATCCCATACCAGGTGTGGTACCTGAGCCAACTAATATAGAACTTGTACAAGGCATAGCACCCGAGACAACTAATAAATATCCCATACCAGGTGTGATACCCAAGCCAACTAATAAATATCCCATACTAGCCATGGTACCGAGCCAACTAATATGTAACCTGTTCTAGGCATGGTTATCGAGCCAACCGAATGTCACACAAATCCAACAGTCAACAAATAATGAACAAAATCACACTTGTAAACCAACAAGCAACAAAACCAAGTTCATTTCACATGACTGACACCCGGACAATTAGACATTCATAATCTCATTCCCTAAGCATGCAAACTCATACAATACTAAGCGATATTACATGAACACATATTACATATTGGGAAAACAATAACCATCACCTACGTGTTCAACATGCCATCCCAGTCTACACTAAGACCAGCCCCACATTTAAGTTTGACTACCCGGCCTCTCATGGACTGATATGCAACAATGATAATTTTAACAATTAACCCAGTCCACTCATGAGACCATCAACAAATACAACAAGTATAATTAAACTCATCCGAAGACTAATCTCCGACTTATCATTTTGACATATATAGGCGTTTATATTCCTTTTTGAACCCCCTGTTCATCCCATTTACCTTAATTAAATCTCTCTCGGGAACCCGCTACCATCTAGTAATCCATTCACACATAAACATTACCAGTTCCTCGAATAAAATGGAGAACCTAGTCTCCCCAAGATGTAGAATCCTAATATTAATCATAAAACATGAATTAGAAACACAATATTCAAGACACAATAATTCCAATTCCCCGGACCTACCGTAATAGTCTAGTTTCCTAGATTCTAACATCACACATCAATTAACAATTATAAACAACCCACAATTAAACCCGTAACCATCTCAATTATCCAGCCAGATAATTAATATTCCTCTAGACTCCATGCCCGAATGCCTATGAATGAATTCTCCTGTCATTCTACAACAATAATACGAAGGTAGAAGAAGGTCTCACTACTCAATTAAACCTAGTCTACCTAGACACCAAGCAGCAGCACAAAGAGGTCTGAACGCCATATTTTGGCTCCATGAAGATGATTCCTGATGAAGAATGAGTCTGGAATCCATGGTTTTGTCCTTCCTTAGTGGAAATCTCCTCTCCCCATGGCTCCCAAGCTTTGGAGCAGCCTATGAGGGTTTTTAGAGCAAACCTCATCTAATTTTAATTCAAGAAGAGAGAATGAGATTATAAAACCCATTTTTGGGCTTTCTGGTCCCGTCATTCCACTATAGCAGCCAGCCAACCGCTATTGTGGTACCACTATAGCGCCCTAATTCCCGCTACAGCAGTATCAACTTTTCAGCACGGACAGTTTTCAGTAAAACAGTCATAACTTTTTACTCAAAAAGTGGATTAACAAAAGGTTGGTGGCGTTGGAAAGAGAACTCAGAGATATTTAATTTGGTGAGTATTGGGACCCCTAACGCATTATATTCTAGGAGGAATAATTGTTTAAAGTTGATCCTAGTTTGAACTTAGCCCAAAACTAAATCTCTAAGGAAACTTTTAACTTAACTTTGTGCTAGGATTATTGTATGACCTTAGTACATACCAAATGTACTCTCATACTAAAGAATTAATCCTAAATTTTATTACAAATGAAGACACCTGCCTTAACCACAAATATTTTCATTAACGATGGAACAAGTCGCTACATTAACCTTTTTGAATTACTGTCCGATCTTGGAAGTTGTGGGTCATTGGCTATACAACTTAGAATTAAAGTGTTGCGGAAAGGAAATGGGGTAAATAAACTGCAGGAACTGGAAAAATTTTGAGCCACTGCCAGTGGGCCACTGTAGCGGGCACTGCCCTACTACCGCGGTTATTATAGTAGGAATATTCCTGCTATGGTAGTCCCGTGATTGCAGGATGCATGCCCTTATAGAGGGTTAGGCTTGTGTAGAATCCATACCCTATTTTCCTATGTTTTTGCATTCCTTTTCCAACCTGTCCAAACACGTTTATAAGTTTCCAACAATCAAGTGAGTAGTGTAACGTGCAAGACTATTATCAATTACTAGGATAATTAAAATAAGCATCCAGAGGCGAGTAGTGTAGCACGCGAGATTATTATCAATTACTAGGATAATTAAAATAAGAATCTAGAGGTACGAAAAATAAATAAATTGTTTGTTAGATGCCCCAAACAGGGGAAACCTAAATCCAACAATTTAGTAGTAAACTAGGAGAGGAGGAGAGCTGGACTAATATTCATGCCTGGTGATCTATATGGGGGCCTCATCATCTCCGAGGCTCGAAGCATCAGATCATCCTCTTCTATGTTATTCAGGAAGGAGAACTCCTCAACGTCCTCTATTTTCATCTTGGAGAGCCTCCGATCGGGAGCAGCATATTTGAACATGACATTTATGGTCTTTCACATCTGGACAAGCATGTAGTTTTAGGAGTGCCTCTTCTTCTTCTCTTTATTCAACTCCCTTTGGAGCTCTACATAGTCCTGGGGAGTACCGGGTAGGAGTTATGTGGGAGGGGTAGCTTCATCATCATCATCTTCGTCCTCCTCATCACCGGCTCTACTGATCTCCCTCTCGGTGCCTATCTTCCTATTCTTATTCTGGGGTAGTGTACCCTTCACCTTGAGAGGATAAAAAGTGCATCACACTTCATGTCCATGTCAGTATCCTCCCTAGGCACATCTGCACGCCTGCTCAACTCAAAAGTCAGGCTCGACAGGTAGGGGGCCTTTTGTTGTGCTGGTAGAAGTCCTTCCACTCCAACATGATTTGTACCCCAAGATTCAGCTGAATCCCCTGCATAGCACAAGCAATCACTAGAGCCTCAGGGTATATATATCACTTTAGAAATGTTACCCGAAGAACGAATTCTCTGATACTAAATTCATCCATATTTGAGCATTCGCACTGAAGTATGTGCTCCTGATTCCCCAATATTAGTCCAGTAAACCTTATCCCAGTCATCCTCTGCAATAAGAGTATCCCACAGCCATCGCAGATCCATATCCCAAGCTTTGGATAGGTACTGAGTATTGGAGACATTTGGCACCCCTAAGACCTCGTTAATAGTAGATGGGTCCACGGAACATGCACTCCCAAAATGCAGATAGTGGGGTAAGGGTTGACCCAGAGCATGATGGGGAGGATGGCATAGATGTAACACCCTAAAAATTCCAAGCTAAGACCCAAGCTATTTCCATGAGTGTGATGATCATTTATCAAGTATGGTGAGTGCTCTGGATGTGAATCATGTTCATAAGAAACTCTAATAAGTAAGTTAAGTTGAAAGCACCCCAACCAAAGAAGTTTTCATGTAAGACTAAAATAAAATCAAATTCAAACAATCATAACTCCTAGAATATATAGATTTAGGTGACCTAGTACCCACCAAATTAAAGGTCTTCGAGTCTTCTTTTCACCACCACCAACTACACATTAATACGAGTCCAGAGTAAAGGGTTATAAGTGTTTTACTAAAGAGTGCCTGTCTGTCAAAATGACAGACAGAAACCACAAGAAGGTTCCACGGGTCGTGGAATGATCCACGGGCCGTGAAACCAACTCGTGAAAATCAGACCTGAAACTATTTTTTTGCCTGAAAACCATGAGATGGTTCCACGGGTCATAGAATGATCGACGGGTCATGAAACTAACTCGTGGAAATCAGTCCAGAGGCCAGAAACATCACCGAGAAACCATGAACCCTTTTCACGAACCGTGATCCATTCTATGGGTCGTGGTTCATGTCCGTAGAACCCGACGATGAGTTGTTTTCAATAGGTTTACTTAGTTTTCTTAGGGGTATTTTAGACTTTTCCCATTTTTCTTTTAATTCTGATACTAAGTAATTTTAGACTCTTTTAAGTGGGATTTAAAGGGAGTTACGACTAAGTTGTCTCATTCTCTCAATTAGAAATCCTAACTCAGAAAAAAAAAGAAAAAAAAGCGTTCTCTCATGCCTAGGGTTCTTCTCCAAAGCTTCAAAACCACATTTTTAGTTCAAGAATCTTCTACAACGAGGTATATGGGTATTCAGTAAGGGTTTAGTTCGCCCTTATGCCCAAAACCTCAGTATTCTATTTCAAATTTCATGATGTTAGAAACTAGGGTTCTTATCCAATAATGCTAAAATTTTACAAAATTCAGTCCTTATGATTTCTACATGATTCATATCCTATTTTAGAAGATTTGTACCACGTTTTCAATGACTTGCATGAGCTTTCACAAGAACCTTAAGAAATCAAGAATTTCGCCTAAAATTGTAGTACTTTCATGAGAATTGGTTTTCTTTAGAATTTAACCTAGAGAACTAGCATTCAGTTTTAAGCATGAAATTAGCCAGTTTTCAATCTATAGGTTTTGGTTAAAACTTCTCATGATTTGGCAGGCTTCAGCTTACCTTCAGTATATTTTACAAGAATATGTTTTTAAATATAGACTTTTAGATATGCCATCAATGATTACTAATTTAGTAAGTTTCGTGATTAGTATGACATCTAGATATGTCCACATGCTTTATGAATAGTTTTAAGTTATACAGTCTTTCATAAATCATCCAGATTAATTAGGTTCTAAAACATCATTCCAGAACTTCAGTATTAAATGAGCTATTAGTCTTCAGTTTGAGAGTAGTATTTAGCACTGAGTTTGAATAGTGTTCAGTGTACCCTCAAGTCCCAAAACTACATGCCACCGTAGGTTATTTAGCCCCACAATTGGGCATCAGAACTAGTGATCACGCTAGTCATGCCTCTATATCCCGGCAAGGTATATTGGGTCCTCTTGATGGGGCGTGTACATCGGACTCCACATTTAGCTCATGTGATTTATGTTGGTTAACAGACTCTCCTACAGAATTAGACTCAGTAGTTATGTACCAGGCCCTCAGTTCAGCTTTACAGCTTTTAAATTACATTTTTCAGAATATCCTTATATTTCAGATTTTGTGCATATTATGTTTGCGCCTGAGTACTATAGATTAAATTTATAGTTTTTAAACAGCTCATCAATATTTTCAGCATTCTTAGTTATCTCATAGATTATGTATCTCATAGTTTACAACTCAGAAATATTTTATACTCTTCAATAAAAGAGCCCATATTTTACAGCGTTAACTTATGCATTCTCAAATATCCATACTTAGTCCAACTTTCAGTTATGTTTCTAGTATATACATGTTTTCAAAGTTAGTGCATTATATCACATGCTCAGTACATTCAAAGTATTAATCGTATACCTTTTTGTGCTGCATCCTTTTGATGATGCAGGTTTTAGTGTTAGCTCCCATGATTATGGTCAGACAGATCGTAGCTTCCAGCCAGCAAGGAACGAGTTCTCCTATTCTGGGAACTCCAGTCAGTTAGTAGTTATAGCGGTTCTTTCAATTGTTATATATTGATTAAAGATAGTTGTGGTTCATGTCCCGGCTAACCATAGTCAGTGTTATTAGAGGTTTCACAGACAGTCAGTCAGTCAGTTGTATCATTTCTCAAATGAGTTGTATTTCAATTTATCAAAATTCAGTTCATTACAGTACTTTTTAAGAGCTCATCATATGTTTCAGCTTCCACATTATATTCTTCAGTCTATCTTTTCTATTTAGTTGCTCATGAATTATGCTAGCAAGAAGGGTTATCTTGGGATCACTTATGGTCTCAGATCCCGTATTACGTCTAAGGTGTAGGCTCAAGGCATGAGAAACATGGTATCAGAGCATAGAGTTCAAGTGTCCTAGGGTGTTTGTGAAGCTGTGTCTAGTAAAGTCTTGTTTATGGGTGTGTTGTGCACCACACTTATAATCAGGAGGCTACAGGTCATTTAGAAAATGTTTCCCTTCGTTCATACTCCAGATCGTGCAGTAAATTTGTTCCTTCAGAAACTTATGCAGATTCGTGCATTAATCCAATTCTTCAAATCATGCCTCATATTCGAGGTGGTGGAAACAATAAAGTTCAGATTCCTATCAGTAAGATGCTCTCAGATAGAGTCATTAAAAAGTTAATAGACTGCACAAGGGCTTGAGAGGAGCCCACTAGTGCATAAGTCTGCTGATTCAAAAGCATGTATCCTTTTTCACTCGTGCAGTTGAGCCTACAATAGAATGTGCTCTCAGACCTTCTTCCAGAAACTTTACTATGAATAGCGCCTTAGCCAAAAAGTATGGTTTCCTAAGCATTTAGGTAGTACAGTAACTCAAGAGTTAGTGTGAATTGAGGTGTTATGAGCTTTGAGTACAAGAATGACCCCAGATCTAGATGTATGAATTCAGAAGTATAGTAGCTATAGGATGAGGATGGTGATGCTCATTTTATGAAGTTGACCTAGTAGGCTTGACATGATGTACGTAGAGAATTAAGTTGATTAAATTGCAATGAGTGTGGTACTGTAGGTAAGATGTATATGTGACCCTAGATGAATTGGTAAATTATGACTAAGTCATGAGATAAAGAAGAGATCCTTAAGCATTAGAAAGGTTGAGGCGTACCCAGAGTAGTATGTTATTGCATGATATTCAAGAGATTATAGATAGACGATGTTAAGTCCCTTAGCATGGTTATAATCCACTTGATTTTTGGTGGATGTGAACTTAGAGATGTGATGCTAGTAGATGAATAAGCAAAGGTTAGATTGCTAAGTGTTAGAAGAAGTAATTATATACCCCAGTAAGAGTATGAGTCCTATAGTGATAGCCTTAATGGTAAAAAGGAAGCTAAGAGATTCCTCAGAAGAAGACCTAGCAAGGGTTTATCATCTTCAGTTATAGCCTATCAGAGAGAGTTTAGCATCTAAGAATACATTGATACCCCAACCTTATAAGAGTTAGTTTATTATAGACTAGTTTGGGAGAGAGATCCGCAGACTTAGAGGGGTAACATTTGAGCTAAGGGGGAGATGATAGAATGAAGAACCAACTCGATTCTTACAACTCAACTAGTATAGAGTTCTAGAGAGAGCTATGATGGGATATCAATCCATTCTTATTCTAGCATATTTCCTACCACTTTAGTCAAGGTGACACTATACTCAGACGTATTTATGTCATACTCATGGATAAGTTCATGTACTCCATATAGATTCATGTCCATACTCAGCTCCTAGAACAAATAGAAATTGCTCCAGACAGCGATTCCAGTCTTACTCTTCTATTCTATGAATTCCATTTTTATGCTATGAGATTTGTTATATAAGTAAACTCATGTCTCACAGTATGCTCAGTTCTATGTACTCAGTTCAGTCCTCAGGATATGCCTTAATGGCTAATAAAATCATGTTACGTCATGTATATGCTAAGACCAGACTTCTTAAACAGTTTGTGCATATGATTTTCCTTACTCTAACCATGCTTTATATGTCCAAGATGTGAGACACTCAGTGTAATGACCCTTCCGGTTATTTCCACGTATACGTTTTCCTTGAACCGTTAGAGCTTGTTTGTAGCGGCCCCAAGTCACTTAAGGCTCGTCAGGACCTGTATTTTTGTGTTGGGTCCATTTGTTTGGTCGCATTATAAGTTTTGAAGCCAAGCAAGTCGGCAAAAGTAATCGTAAGATCTTAACAAATTTCCTGAACTTTGGGTAAAATGTCTCGGAGCTTTTCTCCCAATATATAAAGAGTTAGAAGTCCCCTGAAATACCAAATCGAAGGTCTACGATTCTAGTTTCCAACGCACAAAAACTCACATCCAACTGATCTCGGAGTAAAAAGTTATGATTGTTTTACCGCGGACTGTCTGGCAGAAAATGGGTTGCGAATCGGGTCGCGAACCGGGTCGGGTTAAACTCGATTTAAGCCTCAACTTCACGTTTTAAAATGCCATTTCAGTTCCGAAACAGTGATAAAACATAAGGGAGGATCCCGAGAGAATTCTTGAGTATCAAAATTGTGCGTTGGTGAATTACAAACCTAAGCTTAAGAATTTTATTAGCATCGCGCTTGTAATTGAAAATATTTTATTTAAAAGTTGAATTTGGTAAAAGTTATATTATTATTACCTTTTCAAAATATTTTAAAGGTTTATGAAAAATATTTTTGTTACGATATAAGTGTATATGTATTTATTTTATAAGGTTTTTATACATTGTAATACTTTACGGAGATAGTAAATTTAGTTATGTTGAAATTTATTATTATAATATAGTAGGTTTTATTCGAAATAATTTTCTAAGGATTATGGTATATTCAAAAATTATATTTATTATACCACGAACTTACGCAATACCCGAGTATATACTTAACGGGATGAAATTGGTTGCCACCTCCACCTCCACGTGGAAGTGGAGGAGAGAGTACAACAATCTCTCAATAATAAGGGGCTGCCACATGTCAATTTGGACATTTTAATTAAGGTGTAGTAAGCATTTTGGTCAATGCTTAGCAGAATATGTTTGTAATTGCAGTTATCCATTTGCTCATCAATTGGCAACCAACTTTTCTACAAGTTCTTCTACTAACATTGCACAAGATAAGTTTTTGTACTTTCACATTAACGAAACAAAGGATTGTGATGCAATATTTGATAATCAATTATCTACGTCAAGTTATTCAAGCCTGAGTTCGAGTTTGATTTCGTGTTGGGGATTTTTCGGAGAGGTTCAAGCTTGTCATCGGACGACAGGTAGGTTACGGTTTATTTTCCCTAGACTCTGCATATATAGGATAAAATTGTATTAATGGGCATCCTTGGGTTGGTTTATTAGGTTGGTACCACAGACCTTGACCGCTTTATTCATGTCCGCCTACTTTTGTTCCTCCGTTGCTTGTAGTGTTTGTCGATATATTTTATTTACCCTTGCGGTCCTGTGAGGCCTTGTTGACTCTGGAACATAGAAGGTGGGATTTTGGGAATGTCCGCGAGTCCCGGGCATAGAATTATCCTTCTAGGCTGGTTATGCTTGCTGAGTAGCTGTGGGCCTGTGCAGGGTCGATAGGTGATTGTGAGCTGCTGGGCAGCTATTGTGTGTGATCATACCATTTCCATGCATATAAAGAGGTTTTATCCATGTTTTACTATGGTTTTGGCTTCGGGCCTACCGGCACTATTTTCTAAACCTTGCATGGCTCGGGGGGCCCATTTTTGATGGAAATAATTTGGAAATGTTTTGATTTAACTTGTGAATATTTTTGGGCAAGAAAGTAAAATTATGTTTAAAATCATCAGTTTTACGATTATCGCTAGACTTGATAGGGCCGGGGTGCTAGTTGAGTTTTCTTGTTACTTGAGATGATTTTTAGCCTCGGTCGGACCGAGCACCTGAGATGACTTTTTACTGTTTAGACCCGGTTATTCCCGGGCACCCTTGGAGGGGTTTTTAAGACATTTTTCTACTACTTTAGTCCCGGACAGGGTCTGGGCATTGCATATTCGAGACTGGGTCTCTACCTTGATACCGGACTTGCTTCTGGACGACATGTTTTGATACTGAGTTTTGGTATGGGGTCTGGGACCTCCATGGACCTTGCCATTCGGGCCAGGGGCTACAGGATGCGTGTGCCGGAGGAGGGGTATACGATGGAGTAGAGGTATACGGGCAGTGTCCTTCCATGGAACCTACCTGCTGGGCCGGATCGGCGCCGGAGGAGGTACATACGGAGATACCATTTGACTTGAGATCTTCATGCATCATATCATTCATTGTTTGAGGCTCCACCCTTGTTTGTTTTTTGTTGATTGTACGCTCCGGTAGTATGGGATGCCGGAGGGTTTGTTTTCACTTGTTTGTGTTCCTCGGTTGTATGGGCGGCCGGGGGACTATAGGTAGACTTCTGCTATTTACTTACAGAATTGTTCTCTATTATGGATAAGTATGAGATTGGTTACTGCTAGACTGTTAGTTTCTGGATTTGAGATTGATATGATTAGTTGAGTTTGATTCATGTCTCTTAGCATGCCTATCATTACTCTTTCTCTCTTCTTATACTTGAGGTTACCGGTATACCGTCCATTTTGTAAACTTATTATGTATACACTATTATTGCAGGGAACCCAGGTGCGTTATTTCTTACTTTCACCTGTGCCTATGGTGTGTATATTCTGCTTACTGGCCTTACATGTGGTTTTGTTGATTTCCCTCTGGGCTAGTTCCTGTGTACCTTTCGTTGATTTCTGTGACTGCTTGCTTCTATTCTGTCTGTTACTACGCTTTTATCTTATATGTGCCCAGTCGGCCTATGATACCTACTGGGTACCTTATGATTCGCATTTGGTGCTCACCCCTACCCCCTGCATCTTTGGGTGCAGATCCTAGCATGGGCCATCGCCGTTAGATCGCTGTGATTCGTGCTTGGAGATCTGTTGGGGACTACTTCAGGCTGAGGGTGAGCTCTTGGCGATCGGAGCTTAGCTTTAGTTTATCTTTTACTTTATGTACTCTATTACCATTCAGAGACATCTGTATATATTGTTTTGGATCGTTTGCACTCCATGTATCTAGTTTTGGCTCTATACTATGATACCAGGTCTTGGGGTTTGGTTTAGTTTCCGCATATGTATATATATACTCCTGTTATCTATTCTCCTCATCTTACTCCCTTACTTTTGCTTATTAAACTATCCTTCCGCTTATTTGTTAGATAGTAGCCCATTACTAACTGTCCTGGGCTACGGAAATTGGTTCGCCTACTGGGGGTTGTAGGTGCCATCATGACCGAGAAATCGGATCGTGACAACCATGATACTCTTTATTGATAGGAACTTCAACTAAGACTCGCACAAAGGTCATCCTCTCCTTGTTAGATGTAGCTTTATCAGCCTTGTGAGGTGTTCCCACCAAGCTTGCTATATTTGTCAATGTATTCTTCCCTCAATACTTTACCTCCAACCCTACTAGCCTTACCCAAATAGGGATTGTTTCCAGTTTTTCCTCTATAACATCAACATCAGCCTTCCATGGCTTTACTACAATAGGCTTTCTATCAAACATTTGGACTCTTTCCTCCATTACCTTTTCTCTGTCTTCTAATTGGTGGAATCTAACTAGGAGTATGCCCTTGTTCACCTATGCTATTTTATCAATTCCACATGCTTTTCATATTTGATTGTAGTATCCTTCCATTACCGTCTATGGAGGGTTAGATCCCATCACATAGCATATGGTCATTGTTGACTAGTACAGTATATCCTCCTTCATATCATCTGCTATAATTTTGATTGTAGTGCTGGGACGTTCATCACTTGAGAGGTCCAACCCCTCAGTAACTGGCATACCCATAATACTATTCCACGAAGAGCCCTCTATTGGATTTAGGGTTTGTGGTGTACTAGACATTGTTTCTTCTTCTTCAACTAAATTGGCCTAAGATCTAGGTGTAGATTTTGGTAAGGTATTTGTACTCAGAGCCGGTGTCTCCTCCTTTAATTCCTTTGATACTTTTGACAGATCTAACGGTAGTATCCCTTAGAGGGTATTCATATTCTTCGTCTTCTTTGAATCCCCTATTTGAGGAATTTTGTTCTTCCCAATCGAAATTTGTTGCTCACCTCTTGCAACTTGCTTCCGCCTCTCTCCATATTTTGTTTTCCTCACCATTTAGCTTATGCCAAGAAGAATTCTCGTTCTAGACACAGAGTTTTTCTATTCGTGCTTATGCCCTCATATATTCGGTAAAAGTGTAATTTCTATTTGTGTGTGAATGTGTAACTGTGAGTTGAGTTGTGGGAGTGATTATGTGTGGTAATGTAGGAGGGAAATGGTAAATGGGGAAATATGTTTACAATTATGCATAAAAATTCATTGGTAATTTCAAATTTTCCTTGTAATATTCTCACTTTAAAAAGGCAAAATAATTATAAGACTTCAGAATAGGCTGAGATCATAGAGCAAAGCAATGTACTGATTCCTGATGAAAAAGAGATTAAGGATGTTATATTTAGCATGAGCCCTGAAAGTTCAGCTGGGCCAAATAAATTCAATGGTATATTTTTATAACGACCCATCCCATCGTTAATAAAAAGTTGTGATAAATTTGTTGGATTAATATTCTTGGAGCAAGATCGTGAGAGTTAGAGTAGTGGGGTTGATTTTAAGGGTGTTTACATAAACCTCAGTGATGAAATGTAGTCTAGTATAAGCTGCCAGCATCATTCGTCAGGATGATCCTGAGCTTGTTGCATGGTTTATCGTAATGAAGAGGCCTCATCATGATGGACCACCGCGATAGAGCATCCCTCGTTTCAATGAGAACACGAGGCAGAATTTGTGATTAAGTCTGTTTAAGCTTTTAAATCCTTCTCCAAAAGAAGGCTTCCTCCTAAAAATCCCCCAGCTCTCTCTCAACCCTAGAAACACAAGAAAAAAAGGGGAAGCTCTCGAAAAAAGGTTGGATTTCCCTCCCTATTGTAGTGATTATTTATCTGGGTTTCTTGGTATGGGGATACCATGCAAATTGCACACATCATGGTAGTAGCTCAACATTCGAGGTAGGTTATGATTAAATTATCATGTTTGTTGTCCTAGGGATCTTTGGGTGGTCCGGATTACTTACAAGATGTGACATGATTTATTTGTTACTTGTGTGGTTGGTTATGACTTATATGATTGTTGAGTGAGGATTATTAACTTGGAGTTTATTTAGTGGTTATAGTTATTTTGACTTGTTATGTCTGTTGACTCATATTGACTAAACTACAGGTTGTACTGGTTATATGGTTAGTATTTATGAACTGGGTTTAGAGTTGCATAATAGGGAACCATAGTTATTTTGTTGTTCTATGTTATAGTTACATTTTTACATTTCTCATTTTGGGTTGGCTGATGATCCTACCAGTACACTGTTATTCTTATGTACTGATACTACATGTGCTCTTTTTTTATTGAGTATAGGGAATATTCTGGTGACTGTTGTGAGACCTCAGCTGTGAGTTAGGCGATTTCTAAACTCAAGGGTGAGCTACATCTTCCTGGCTACCATGGGTTCTTCAGCTGTTTCTAGTGCATTATTCAGACTTAGACTTTATTTTATTTTGGGGTTGCATCCCCTTCTTTCAGGAAGTTAGTAAAATTTTGGTACAATGACTTTCATATCCTAGGGATTTTAGTTCACAAGTTGTTATTGTTTCTGTTAATACATGAACTACTGGTTTAGTTAATAAAAATTGCTTAGTTGCCTAATTTTTGATTAAGTGTTGATTTGGTTTTTGGTTCTCCCATTGGGGGTTTAGTGTGGGTACCACTCGCGATAGGTTTAGGCCATGACAAAGTTGGTATTAGAGACCTAGGTTCATTGATCTTGTCATACCAAAGTCTTACGGAACGGTATAGATATGTCTGTACTTTTCTTCGAGAGGCTATAGAACTTTAAGAAATTATCCTTTCTTTCTTCGTTCGTGCTATAACTTGATTCAGATTGGTATCTGGCGATCCAAATTTGTATTTAACCCCCTCTTCATTCTTTTATCCGCAGATGGTGAATACTAGGAGGAATGGAGTGAGGGAAACAACTTTATCTATAGGACCGGCTGTCTGAGGGTGAGGTAGGGGTAGGGGAAGAGGAAGAACGACACTCGCTAGAGGTAGAGCGCAAGCAAGAACTGACTAGGCCCATCAGAGGCCAGCATCACCTCCCCTACCCCAAGATCATGTTGAGGAGGTTGAGGCAGTGAATAAGGATAGCGTGGAACTAGAGATAGAGGCACCCGTTGGAGGTGCAGTTCTTCTTCCAATGTCTTCTGAGGTCATTCAACAGGTTCTAGAATTTCTGAGTGGGATGGCTGGTACTGGGGCCACTCCCATAATGCTGGATATCCAGGTTCCAAGTACCCATCCCGCTGCCACTTTATCTCCCAGGATAGATGAGGCTTCGGGTACATATGCACTCTTCTATCCAGTGTTAGGCCCTGTCATGACTAAAATCGAGCATGAGTTACTGACTAAGTTTTTGAATATGAAGCCTCCTTCATTTCATGGTACAGAGGATAAGGATGCTTTTGAATTCATTTTGGACTGTTATAAGAGACTACACAAGTTGGGGATTTTGCAGCAGCATGGTGTTGAGTTTGTGACCTTCCAACTGCAGGGGGATGCCAAGCAATGGTGGAGAGACCATGTGGAATATCGACTGTTAGCTTTACCTACGATGACTTGGGCTCAGTTCTATGCCTTGTTTTTGGAGAATTATTTGTCACATACTCTTAGAGATCGAAAAAAGGATGAATTTATGGCTCTTGAATAGAGAAACATGTTTTTTGCAACTTATAAGGCTAAGTTCCATGCTCAGTCTCGCTATGCTACCCAGTTGTTGCATATAAAAGAGGAGAGGATCAGGTTATAAGTTAGGGGTTTGAATACTGACCTTCAGGTTCTGTCTATTCATATAACTTCTGCAAGAAGGAGCTTTAATAATATGACCAATTATATGAAAAAGCTAGAGGGAGTTAAGTAAGTTGGGCAGGCTAAGGTATTAGCCAAGAAGTCCAGGAATGTGGGTAATTACGATAGTTCTTATTCTAGAGGTCTCAGCCAATAGGTTCATTCAGATCGCCCTTTTTAGTCGGCCTTTACAACATCTACAGGTGGTCATCCCGGGGCTATTCAACAGTCTCCAGCTACTAGAGGACAAGGGGCTTCCTATTCTTTGGCCAACATGCCTTCTCTTGAGCGAGGTTGTTACCATTGTGGAGCTATGGGTCACTTCAATAAAGAGTGTCGTCTGAGACAAATAGGTAATTAGGTATAGCAGTAGGCTAGGACTATGGTTCTGATAGGTGGAGGTGGCAATGGTAAGGATCATCCATAGGTTAGATGAGGTAATAATCAGGGAGGCCGTGATGGAAAGAAGTGTAATAGTAATGCAGGAAAGGGTAGAGCGCAGCCTTCTAGGGAGGTTGCCCAGTTTGATGATAGATCTCATTGTTATTCCTTCCCAGGCAAGTCTGAAGTTGAGGCGTCTGATGATGTTATAATAGGTACTATTCTCATTTTGATTTGATCCGGGTTCTACTTACTCTTATGTACCTGTTAGATTTGTTTTGGGTCTGGACTTGGCCTATGATATTCTTGATTGTTATGTATATGTTTCTACTTCAGTTGGAGAGTCTGTGGTAGTAACCCATGTATATTATTCATGTTCTATTTTGTTTATCGATTTTCAGACTTGGATAGATTTGATTATTTTGGATATGTTTAATTGAAATTATTCTGGGTATGACTTAGTTGTCTCTGTATCATGTTGTCTTGAATTATAATACTAAGACAGTGACTCTAAAGATGCCGGGTATGGGCAAACTAGAGTTGGATGGTATGGATAAGTCTAAGCTAGTGAAAATTTTATCCATTATTCAAGCTAGAAAGCTAGTGGGGAAGGGGTGTTCAACCTTCCTGGCTCATCTTCAGGATGTTAGTGCGGAGTCTCCTCCTATTGAGTCGGTCTCTGTAGTTTCTGAGTTTCAGGAGGTATTTTCTACGGATTTGCCTAGTATGCCTCCGGACAGGGCTATTGACTTTTCTATTGATTTGGAGCTGGGTGCTCACCCAATCTCTATTCCTTCTTATCGAATGGCTCCATCGGAGTTGAAGGAACTCAAAACTCAGTTACAAGTAGTACTTGATAAGGGATTTATTCATTCCAATGCCTTACGTTGGGGTTCTCTGGTCTTGTTCGTTAAGAAGAAAGATGGTAGCATGAGAATATGCATAGATTACAGGCAATTGAACAAGGCTACCATCAGGTATAAGTATCCTTTGCCCCGCATAGATGACCTCTTTGATCAGTTGCAGGGTGGTTCAATATTTTCCAAAATTGACTTGAGATTAGGGTACTATCAGCTAAAAATTTGCCCAGAGGATATACCTAAAATGGCTTTCAGGACTCGGTATTGGTATTACAAATTCCTGGTAATATCATTTGGGTTGAACAATATGTCGGCGACCTTCATGAGCTTGATAAACGGTATTTTCAAGTCATTCTTAGATTCCTTTGTAATAGTGTTTATTAATGATATTTTGGTTTACTCTAAAAGCAAAGAGGAACATGCAGGGCATCTTCGTATTGTCTTGGGAATTTTGAAGGAGAAACAGTTGTATGCAAAGCTTTCAAAATACGAGTTCTAGTTGTCTTTGGTTGCCTTTCTGGGGCATGTGGTCTTGGAAAAAGGGGTGATGGTAGATACCCAAAAGATTAAGGTAGTTAAGAGTTGGGTTTGTCCTAGCTCTGTGACTGAGGTTAGGATCTTTGTGGGTATTGCTAGCTACTATCGTAGGTTTGTCAAGACTTTTGCCTTAATTTCTACTCACTTGACAAGGTTGCTTAGAAAGAAGTGTCATTTGTTTGGTAGAATAAGTGCGGGAAGAGCTTCCAGACGCTCAAAACACTTTTGACTACAGCTCATATTCCCTATTCTTCCCTTGTCGATTGAAGGTAATAATTTTACTGTATTTGATGATGCTTCACATTTGGGAATGGGTGTTGTGTTGATGTAGGGTAGGAATGTCATAGCTTATGCTTCGAGGAAATTCAAGCCTCATAAAAAAACTACCCAACTCATGATTTGGAGTTGGTGGCGGTAGTGTTTGCACTTAAGATCTGGAGGCACTATTTTTATAGTGTTAAGTGTGAGATATTCACATACCATCGCAGCCTACAACACGTGTTTATGCAAAGGGATTCGAATCTAAGATAAAGAAAATAGATGGAGTTGTTGAAGGACTATGATGTAACCATCTAGTATCATCTGGGCAAGGCCAATATGGTGGTAGACGCATTGAGCCGAAAAGCAATAAGAATGGGCAATCAGCTTTATTGGTGCCCTGGGATGAAGAAGGATATAGTGGAATATGTGTCCAAGTGTCACAATTGTCAGCCGGTAAAATACGAACATCAAAAGTGTGTGGGCTTACTCCAAAGGATGCCCATTCCTGAGTGGAAGTGGGAAAGTATAGTTATGGACTTCGTGGTATGCCTTCCTAAGACCTTGGAAAAGTATGACTCAATCTGGGTTATAATGGATAGACTGACTAAATTAGCGCACTTTATTCTTATTAGAGTGGATTACATCTCTAAGCAGTTGGCCAAGATCTATGTCAAGGAGAAAGTGAGGTTACATGGGGTGCCACTTGCCATCATTTCAGACAGAGGTACGCAGTTTACTTCTAAGTTCTGGGGTAGATTACATGATGAGTTGGAAACCCAACTCACTTTTAGCATAGCCTTTCATCCTCAGACTGATGGACAGTCGAAGAGGATGATTCAGGTTCTTGAGGACATGGTGAGGGCATGTGTGATTGACTTTTGTGGCCATTGGGATCAGTTCTTGTCATTGGGTGAATTGTCATACAACAATAGTTACCACTCTTGTATTGACATGGCTCCATTCTAGGCACTTTATGGGAGGGGGTATGAATCGCCCATAGGATGGTTCGAGGCTAGTGATGTGAATCCTCTGGGCACTGATTTGGTAAAGGAATCTCATGAAAAAATGAGATGTATCCAAACCAAGTTGTTGGCAGCCCAGAGTAGGCAAAAGGAGTATGCATACCACAAGGTAAGAGACATGTCATTTCAGGTTGGTAAATAGGTTCTATTGAAGGTGTCACCTATGAAAGAAGTCATGAGGTTTGAAAAGAAGGACAAGCTTAGCCCTTGATATATCAGTTCATTCGAGGTTCTTAGAGATATAGGGCCAATAGCATACAGGTTGTATTGTCGCGTAGCTTATCGGGAGTCTTTGTGGTATTCCATGTATCCATGTTGAAGATATACCATGGGGATGGGGATTACATTATCAGGTGGGATTCAGTCTTGCTAGATAAGGATCTTATTATAAGGAGGAGCCGATTGCCTTTCTTGATCGAGATGTTCGGAAGTTGAGGACAAAAGAGATTAAATTGGTAAAGGTTCAGTAGAAGCATCATCCTGTTGAAGAATTCACTTGGGAAATCAAGAAGGACATCTAGGACAAGTACCCTCACTTGTTTTAGGATACAAGTACTATTTCTTTCCTTGACTTGGCTCATTTTTCTTATTTGATCATTTGAAGATAAATGATGGGTAAATTGGTATTGGTTGTAATGACCCTTTCCATCATTATGGTTGAGCTTATCATGCAAGAATCGGGGTTAGAACTTTTCTAGAATTGGAAGTTGAAAATTTTAGGCTAGGCTAGTCTTGGATGAAATCTGAGCAATGTATGGTCTAGGGTAATTCGAAAAAGAATTGGATAAATTTAATAATGCTTAGCTTATTTTTAGGTTAGCTAAGATGATAAGGAATCTGTAGGACCTTTCGAAAGTGAATTCGGGTGAGTATACTCTCGATATCGAACCTAACATAAAGGGGTTAGTCTGGAATATAACGATTTGAGGATTTATTATGAAAAAGGCAAAATTGGGAGATTTTTAAATTTTTTGCCTCACTACACTTGCTATAGCGGGTGGCAGGCTACGACGGTGGCACCACTATAGTGGAGAAATTCTTATTATAGCAGAAATCAGAGTCGGTCAACTCCGTTATAGCGGGAGACTTCCGCTACGACGGTAGTGCTATAGCAGCATTAGATTGTTATAATGGGGTAAATTGTTGTTAATGCAAAAACTTCCCTAAAAATATTTATTATTTCACAAATATATTTTGGAGAAGGCTGTGGCAATTCAGCGCAAACTCTACTGATTTTCCACCAGATATCTTTGTTAAGGTAAGTCTTTTGTCCCTGCAAACTAGTATTTCAATTCTTATATCTTAGAATCACTAGTTACAGGCTTTGAAAAGGGTTTGACTTAACATAGCTGCAAAATCTAAAATAAAAAGGGATAATATGGTGTAAACCATTGGACTTTTGACTAAAAGTTATTTATTCATGATGTCATGACCATAATTCACTAGAGTAACCATAAAAATGGTAGTTTGAGGTGAATTATTGGTGGGAAAATCCTAGAATGGGAGGAATAATCATGAAACTTTGCCTGGAGATTCGAGATTAGGCTATAATCGACAATGTTTGGGTAATTGGTTGACTTTGTGTTTACATTCTTATTTTTAGACCACAATCAAGGCAAATCTTCAAGAAATAGGAAAGCTCAGGTTTGGTAGAGTATTTCAGGCTTGGATTGAGGTAGGTGATGGTTATTGTAGTTGATAATCTAATTTGTGTTACATGTGTATATTAACTATTTTATAGTATTACTTGCACAACACATATGAAGGAATAATGATTAAATAATTATTTGATATCTAGATGTTAATCACATGCAATGGGTCTATGTGAAAGCTTGTTGATCTTTACAAGTGTTATTTTGTTATCATTGTGGTTGTGATTATATTAATATCTTTTATTATTGTAAAAAGTACCGATATATGGACATCTCTACGGGATTGTTTGGTATAAAGTTGGCAGGAACTTATTGTCTGGAATTTGGTACATGGACAAGAGCCCGTACCCTGTAGATCATGGCTAGTGGGTGACTATAAGATCCTTAAAATATGTGTACAGATATTGGTGAGTGTGACAGTTCCTTGAGTGAACCGGAGATTATGTTTTCTTCAATATTTTGGTCCCATAAGTGAACCGAGATTCCTTATTTATTGATATACATGTTGGTCATTGAGTGACTGGGTTGATGACTTAAGTTCTGAGATAGTTTCTTATATGAACTAGGATGCATGTAAATTATCAGGGTAGTCCGGGTTACTTGCAAGATGTGACATGATTTGTCTATTACTTGTGTGGTTGGACATGACTTATATGGTTGTTGAGTCAGGATTATTGATTTGTAGTTTATTTGGTGGTCATAGTTGTCTTGACTCTTTATGTCTCTTGACTCATATTGACTGAACTACAGGTTGTAATTGTTACATGGTTAGTGTTTATGAACTGGTTTTAGAGTTGCATAATAGGGAACCATGGTTATTTTGTTGTACTATGTTATAGTTATATGTTTACATTTCTCATTTTGGATTGGCTGATGATCCTACCAGTATACTATTATTCTTATGTACTGACACTATATGTGCTCTTCTTTTGTTAAGTACAGAGCATATTTCGACGACTGTTGCGAGACCTCAGTTGTGAGTCAAGCGATTTCCAAACTCAAAGGTGAGCTACATCTTTCGGGCCACTATGGGTTCTTCAATTGTTTCTAGTCTATTATTTAAACTTAGACTTTATTTTATTTTGGGGTTGTAAACTTAGACTTTATTTTATTTTGGGGTTGCATTCCCTTCTTTTTTCAGTTAGTAGAGTTTTGGTAAAATAACTTTCAGATTCCAGAGGTTTTAATTCCACAAGTTGTTATTGTTTCTGTTAAGACATGAACCACTGGTTTACTCAATGAAAATTACTTAGTTACCTAATTATCGATTAAGTATTGATTTGATTTTTTGTTCTCCCACTAGGGGCTTAGTGTGGATACCACTCGCCGTGAATTTAAGTCGTGACACTTAACTTACAATCTCCAAATTTTTAAATAATGACTCAAAACTCATTCAAAAGCCTCAGGAATTGAACCAAACCTTCATCTAAACCAAACATCACCCTTCGGACATAGTGGAATCATCAAAACATGAAATGATCCTTTTAACCTCGAATGTTGACTTTGATCAATTCTCTTAAGTTTAAAACTTTCAAAACTCAAAAACTTATCCACAACTCATTTATATGTCTCAAGACCCGAATAAATAGTCCTACTAATCCAAAAATCATATTTCAAAGTTGATAGAACTTTGATACGAGTTCAACTTCTACGAGTGTTAATTAAAGTCAACTATATAAACTTTTCAATTTTTAAAAATAAAAAATTCACATATTATTCAATCAATCACCTCGAAAATCATGCCACGCATATTTGCAGAGCACAAACACCTTAAAATAACTACAAAAAAGAATAAAATGATCAAAATACGTAAAAACCAAAACACAACCATGAAAGTTGTTACAAAAGAAAAGAAAGGAATGACAGAAAAAAGCAAGAATGAAAAGAAAGAGAGAAAAGAAGTTGAGGCAAAAAAAAAAGACAAGAGAGTTCAAGTGAGATTAACTCTTATTCTTATACTTGCACTAATGTTGCTTCTTTATCTTTTGGTAGTGTCTTTTTCTTTTTAGGTACTCTTGAAAAGAAATAAATAAAAAAAGTCGACTATGGTATAAAATCCTTAATCTTTAATTTTATTAACTTCTTGTATTTATCCAATGCTTATGAAATTCTTATTAGTCAAGTTACACCGACTGGAGAGATAATCTTTGTTAATTTTGTTGATCTTTGGCAATACTATAAAAGTATTGAATTTGATGCATTACATGAAATTTTTTATGGATTATCTTCTTTATCATACCCTCCGGGAATTCTTGATTGGCAAAATGGTTTGGAGCACTTAATTAGTGAGACCAAATTAGATATGTATGTTTTATTCTTAAGTATATCAGTGTTTTGAAATCTTGTGAGTATTGTTTTCCTTTCAAGTAAGTAGCGAATTGCTTTAGAGAATGGTCTTTATAGGATTATATGATTCATGACTATATCATAAGAGTGTGTTTATTTAGTAAGAAAATAAAAGGATTCCTGTCAAAAGAAGATTCAAGTTAGACCCAAAAGGATAAGGGTCATTTGAAGTCACTGAAAGGAGTGGAGACAATGGTTACAAATTTGATCTTCTTAGTAAATATCAAGTAGTGATAACTTCTATGTTTCTAATCTTTCCTTATTTGATGCAGGTTTAAATTTGAGGATTGAATTCTTTTCAAGCAGAGGAGAATAATTGCATTAATGGATTTTAACGTCATTAAAGAACGTGGATGAAGCTTTGAAAGTTCCAAGAAGACCCATGCCAATATCTCAAACAAAACAAATTCAAGACAAGATCAATGGGCTGCAATTAGCAATTAAATAGTGTCTTGTGATGGAAAAAGACCTCCAGCCTAATGGAGATATTTTTCCCAAGTCTTACATCTATTTAAAGGATCAAATTAAAGTCCAAGATGAGGTGAAATGGGACAGAATTTTTTTTCAAAAATAAAAAAAATACAATAGCCCAAAAATATTGTTCTTTTAACTAGTTTCTAGAATCCATATTCAGGATTATTTTATTCTATGTTGACTGCATTGACCTATGTATGAGTAGTCTTCTATGTCCCTAGAAAATATAATTCTCATTTAATTTTATCTTTGACCAACCTCCTTTTTTTACTACTATATAACGAGGTGCTTTGTTCCTTCATAAAAAATAGATTTTGAAGAATACTGATATTGATAGTTCTTTTGAATTTTTTGTTAGGGTTTAGTAATGAAAAGTGAATGGAAAATGAAGGGAATAGAAATGGAGGGAAAATGAAATTTCACTTTTGCTTTTGTAAAGAGCATTTGTACCACATTTGTGGTGGAAAGGAAATTTCAAGTGTTTATATTGAGAAAAACTTCCTCATGGTATTTAAGGAGTTGAGAAGAAGACAAGCCTCGCACCATCATCATCGGCGGCTCGGCTCAGCTTCGGCTTTGGCTTTGGTTTTTGATTTGGATTTGGATTTGGAAAATATCGATCGAAAGATTATCTTTTTGGATAAAGTTTATTTAAACTTAATTGTTTAAGCTAAAATTCTAACTCAAAATATTTCTCCATGTGTGAGCCGCATATTGGCTTGTGCGAAACGCACATGAGTCGCACGTCAAAAAGACGTAACTTTTTGACTCATTGTTCCGTGACATGCGATGCGCACAATGGCTTGTGCATTTTACACATCGTTTCACACATCACATCCAGTTCTGGCAGACTCACTGATTTTATGTGCGACGGAAATGCGACGCACACTTCCTCTTGTGTGAATCGCACATCGACTCGTCGTATCTGAAACAATGCAACTTTTCTGAACTGTTGCTTCCTTTCTAAAGCACTGCTTTTTGGCTATAAATATCTGACTTCCTCAGATATGAAGCACAAAATAAAGTACTATTAGAGTACAATATTGTTAAATATACTACTACATTTCTTCATAAATTCAAGTGTGATTTACTACCGTTGAGTGATTCGCTGATCAACAGAATTTGAGGTACCACTATTCTGTTGATGTTAATCGTTCTATCCTGGGAGGATATATTCCATCAACCTCGGGTGCTTGAGGGGAATAATTTATTCCTTAAGGACACACTGTGTATTCAGTGGGCTCGATTTCTTCTTTCTCTCTTCTTTTTTTCTACTTACTTTGTTTTAAATACAGATTTTATTTATCACCCAAATAACAATCTTAAGG
This sequence comes from Jaltomata sinuosa, assembly GCA_003996215.1. NCBI lineage: Eukaryota > Viridiplantae > Streptophyta > Magnoliopsida > Solanales > Solanaceae > Jaltomata > Jaltomata sinuosa. The sequence continues at coordinate 247,467 of QJPP01007665.1, read as the reverse complement.
AAATTATTGTAAATCTGTATTTGATTTCTGGAGATTAAAACCTTTTGGTTTTCTACTCTGTTTGAATCTTTGTTCTGATTTGAAGAATATAAAAACTTCATCAGAACTTAGAGTTCATTCGGTTGAATGATTCGTAGATATAAAAACTTCATCGTTAACTAGAAATAAGTTTGAATAAAGAGATAGTCTTTATTGTTAGTATTCTTATATACTAAAGTGTTTGTCAAATTTGTGACAGAAAAATGATGAATGAAACAGAACACCAAAATGATTCTATTGTGAGTAGTGTTGCCCCAGCGGTAACAACTATAGAGTCATCAATTCGTACGAATGTTGCACCTACAATGGCTACGGCAGAAAAACTAGGAAAATTTCTGGGCATCGACTTCAAGAGATGGCAGCAGAAGATATTCTTTTATATCACAACTCTAAGCCTACAACGCTTCATAAGTGAGGATATTCCGGTGTTGGCTGAAGGAACTCTGGATAAGGAAAAGTTTGTGGTTACTGAAGCATGCAATATATTCAGATTTCATATGCAAGAACTACATTCTGAATGGCTTAGAGGATGTCTTGTACAACGTCTTCAGTATTTGTAAAACTTCAAAAGAGTTGTGGAACGCTCTTGAGAAGAAATACAAAATTGAGGATGTCAGACTGAAAAGTTTGTGGCTGCAAAGTTCTTAGAATTTAAGATGGTTGACAGCAAGATTGTCATGTCCCAAGTTCAAGAACTGCAAGTCATCATTCATGATCTTCTTGCGGAAGGTATGGTAACAAATGAAGCCTTTCAAGTGGAAGCCTTCATTGAAAAGTTGTTTCCTTCATGGAGGGACTTTAAGAACTACTTGAAGCACAAGCGCAAGGAGATGACTCTTGAAGACTTGATTGTTAGTTTTAGAATAGAAGAGGACAACAAGGCGGCAGAAAAGAAGTCACGTGCAAGTTCAGCAATATTGGGAGCACATATTGTTGAAGAAGCACCAACAAACAAGAAAAGAAAGAATCCTTCTGGACCAAAGAACAATCCGCCAAAGAAGAAGTTCAAAGGAAACTGTTATAATTGTGGCAAGGCTGGTCACAAGTCGTCAGATTGTCGGGCTCCAAAGAAAGAAAAGAACAAGGGTCAAGCAAACATGGTTGAACAAGTGAAAGACTTGTGTGCCATACTTTGTGAATGCAACCTGGTTGGCAAACCAAGGGAATGGTGGATAGATTTCAGTGCCACCCGTCATGTGTATGCCAATAAGGATCTGTTTGCATCCTATGCTCCTGCTAGGCTCGATGAGACCATCTTTATGGCAAACTCTGCTACAACAAAAGTTGAAGGAACAAGCAAGATATGCTTGAAGATGACATCTGGCAAGGTCGTGACTCTCAACAATGTCCTTCATGTTCTTGATTTATGAAAGAACTTGGTCTCAACTTCACTTCTTACTAAGAATGGATTCAAGTGTGTTTTTATTTTCGATAAAGTTGTAATTAGTAAGAATGAAATGTATGTAGAAAAATATTACCTAACTGAGGGCCTTTTCAAACTCAATGTAATGAATATTGAAATGAATAAGAGTTCAGTTTCTTCTTACTTGACTGAGTCAAACGATTTATGTCATGTTCGTTTAGGACATATCAACTATAAAACCTTATGAAAACTTATTAGTTTAGAAGTATTGCCTAAGTTTGAGTGCAATAAATCACAATGTCAAATCTGTGTTGAATCAAAATTTGTTAAACATTCGTATAAGTCTGTTGAAAGGAATTCCAATCCCTTAGACTTAATTCACACAGATATTTGTGATATAAAGTCAATACCATCTCTCGGTGGGAAAAAGGTATTTCATAACCTTCATTGACGATTATACTCGATATTTTTATGTTTACTTACTTAACAGTAAGGATGAAGTAATTGAAGCATTTAGTCAATACAAAACTGAAGTTAAAAATCAGTTGAATAAAAAGATCAAAATGATAAGGAGTGATAGGGGTGGAGAGTATGAATCTCCTTTTGAAGCAATATATTTGAAAAATAGAATCATCCATCAAACTAATGCTCGTTATACACCTTAATCCAATAGAATTGTGGAAAGAAAAAATCAAACATTGAAGAAAATAATGAATGTCTTGTTAATAAGTTCCAGTTTACCACAAAGTTTGTGGGGGAGGGGGGAAGCTATCCTTACAGCTAATAAAATACTCAATAGAGTACCCCTACAACAAAATGCAATCTATTCCATATGAAAAATGGAAAGGAAGAAAATCCAACTTGAAATATTTTAATGTGTGGGGGTGCTTAGCCAAAGTCCAAGTTCCTAAACCCAAGAGGGTCAAGATAGGACCAAAGGGCGTGGATTGTGTTTTTATTAGATATGCTACAAATAGAAAAACATGTCAATTTTTAATTCATAAATTCGATCATCCCGATATTCATGATAATATGATAATAGAATCAGATAATGCTGAATTCTTTGAAAATATTTATCTGTATAAAATGAATAGTGAGTCGTTAAGTGAAAGATCTAAATGACCTCGGGAAGAACCAAAGGAGAATATTCTTGATGAAGAGAATCCAAGACATAGTAAACGTCAAAAGACATCTACTTTCTTTGGACCGTATTTTGTGACTTTCCTTCTTGAAAATGAGTTTCAAACGTTTAAAGAAGCTATATCTTCCGGAGACTCATCATTTTTGAAAGAAGCTGTCAATAGTGAAATTGAATCAATCTTAAGTAACCATACTTGGGAATTGGTTGATCTTCCTCCTGAAAATAAACCTCTAGGTTCCAAATGGATCTTTAAAAGAAAAATAAAAACGGATGGAACTATTGACAAATATAAGGCAAGACTTGTTGTAAAAGGTTATAGACAAAAAGAAGGTCTTGATTATTTTGACACATATTCGCCAACGAGAATAACATCTATTCGGATGTTAGTTGCATTGGCGGCTGTATATGGTCTTGAAATCCATCAAATGGATGTGAAAACATCTTTCTTGAATGGAGAGTTGGAGAAAAAAATTTATATGAAACAACCTGAGAGTTTTGTGATTTCGGGTAAAGAAAAAAAGGTATGCGAACTTATTAAGTCACTTTATGGACTAAAATAAGCACCCAAAAAATGACATACAAAGTTTTACCAAAAAATATTGGCAAGTTGATTTAAGATTAATGAGTGTGATAAATGTGTTTACATTAAGGACACTCCAAATCATAAAGTCATTGTTTGTTTGTATGTTGATGATATGTTAATAATCAGTAGAGACATGTCTGACATAAATGCTACCAAGCGTATGTTGGCTAGCAAATTTGATATGAAAGACTTAGGAGTTGCTGACGTGATCTTAGGGATCATAATTCATAAAATTCCTCAAGGTCTAGCATTGTCACAGTCTCATTATATTGAAAAGGTACTTGACAAGCTCAAGTATTTGAATTTCAATGTTCCCAAGACACCAATGGATACAAGTTTTGCACTTCAAAAGAATGAAGGTGAAAGCGATTCACAATTAGAATACGCATGAGTTTTGGAAGTTTGATGTATATCATGAACTGTACGCGACCAGATATAGCATGTGCTATTAGTAAAATAAGTCGGTACACAAGTAATCTCAATCAAACTCATTGGATGGCAATCAAACGAGTTTTGGGGTATTTGAAACATACTCAAAATTATGCTTTGCATTATAACAAATATCTTGCAGTACTTGAAGGATATAGTGTGATGCAAATTGGATCACTGGATCATCTGAAGTTAAATCCACAAGTGGATATGTATTTATTCTTGGTGGAGGAGCAGTTTCTTGGAAGTCGTCTAAACAAACATGTATCACTCGCTCTACAATGGAATCTGAGTTCATAGCTTTAGATAAGGCCGTTGAAGAAGCTGAGTGGCTCCGGAATTTGTTAGAAAATATTCTGTTCTGGACCAAATCGTTGGCACCTGTATGCATACACTTTAATATCCAAGTGGAAATAGGTAGGGCAGGGAGCACTATGTATAACAGAAAATCTCATTACATTCGACGGAGACATAACACCGTTAGATAAATACTTTCTAGTGGAATTATCACGATTACTATGTAAGGTCAAAATATAATGTGACGAATCCACTTACAAAAGGCCTAACTAGAGAGGTAGTTGAAAGATCATCAAGGGGAATGGGTTTAAGGCCTAGGACAAGTCATCATGGCGGTAACTCTACCTAGTAGACTTGAGATCCCAAGATCTAGGCTCAAGGAGAAAAATAAAGTTATGATTGACGGTTCAATATTGTCAAATAACCCAATCCATTCTCATGATGAAGACAATGTTCGAAATTAAGGTTAAAGCTTTCAAGGCTTAAAGTTTTTTAATAGTTTCTAAGTTTCGCAAGTATGACCAAATAGTTTATCCATAAGATTAAACGTTTAACAAACCACCTATGTCAGTGTGAAGTGTAAGCCGCTTCAAGGAGAATAACAGTAAAGGTCGATTCTCTAAGAACTTATGAAACCAGGCAGTGTTCATGGCTGAAACGAACAAAACCATGAGAACCATAAATGGTTAAAGGTTAGTTGTGTGACTTGTATTGTCTAGGTGTACAACAAAGTTCGACGGTTCAAAGATATCACTTCTACTGATTGACCGAGTGCATTCGATATAAGTTCACTATGGAAAGTTCAAAGGGAAACCTACTTATCCAGATGCAATTAATTTTTGCTTGTAGATCACACACTTGTCCGTATATTCATTCATCTTATAGCCATTCCCCACTCATATGGGGGATTGTTGGGGTTTAGTAATGAAAAGTGAATGGAAAATGGAGGGAATAGAAATGGAGGGAAAATAAAATTTCACTTTTACTTTTGTAAAGAGCATTTGTATCACATTGATGGTGGAAAGGAAATTTCAAGTGTTTATATTGAGAAACACTTCCTCATGGTATTAAAGGGGTTGAGAAGAAGATAAGCCTCGCACCGTCGTCGTCATCGGCTCGGCTTTGGCTTTGGCTTTGGCTTTGGCTTTGGCTTTGGATTTGTCAACGATAGATCGAGAGATTATCTTTTTGGATAAAATTTATTTGAACTTAATTGTTTAAGCCAAAATTCTAACCTAGAATATTTCTCCATGTGCGAGCCGCACAGTGGCTTGTGTGAAACGCACACTAGTCTCACGTCAAAGAGACACAACTTTTTGACTCACTGTTTCATGACATGCGACGCGCACAATGGCTTGTGCGTTTCGCATGTCGTTTCGCACATCACGTCCAATTCTGGAAGACTCACTGGTTTCATGTGCGACGGACGTGCGACGCGCACTTCCTCTTGTGCGAATCGCACATCGACCCGTCGTATCTGAAACAGTGCAACTTTTTTGAACTGTTGCTTCCTTTCTGAAGCAGTGCTTTTTGGCTATAAATATCTGATTCTTCCTCAGATATGAAGCACGAAATAAAGTACTATTAGAGTACAATATTGTTAAATATACTTCTACATTTCTTCATAAATTCAAGTGTGATTTACTACCGTTGAGTGGTTCGCTGATCAACAGAATTTGAGGTACCGCTTTTCTGTTGATGTTAATCATTCTATCGTGGGAGGATATATTCCATTAACATCGGGTGCTTGAGGGAAATAATTTCCTTAAGGACACACTGTGTATTCAGTGGGCTCGATTTCTTCTTCATCTCTTTTTCTTGTTTCTACTTACTTTGTTTTAAATACAGATTTTATTTATCACCCAAATACCACTTTTGTGGTAGATTGCTTTGGGATATATCTTTTAACCTTACTAGTTCATAGTTCGGTAGTAAGATAACTTCTTTTTTCTAGATCTTTGATTTCTTCTTGGTATTCTTAGAAGCCGACTAGTACTCATACTAATTGTTTTCTAACATTACTCAAGAAGCGGTCAAGATCCAATTCTAAATTTGATTAGTTTCTCATGTAAAAGCATTTGATTCATCCAATAACCAATTCGGTGTTACTTGGATCTTGTCAATCTTTAGAACTTGCGTTCTTAAATATCCTTGGAACTATTTTCTATAATTTCCCATATCTTTTAGTTCTTGTTCTGACTTTTCAATTCGTTTTCTAATTTTACTTCCGCATTTATTTTAAGTTCATGTTCTAGTTTTGAAATTCCTATTCTTGTGTTATCAAGATTTTTTATTGCAACACTCGTGGTTTACAATCGCAATATCTTAAAAATTTATTTTCCTAAATAGTTTTAAGCAGATTTTATTTGAGTAATATTTGAATCAATTAACTATGAAAACGATATTATTCTATACCATCCCTAACATAACACGAGCTTATTTTATTGTGTGTCTTGCATCCGTCACTACTACCATGTGGTGATGCTTAGAATGATAATGCTTTCTGAAATGAAAATATCGTATGGTACATGTGGACATGATTTTGGTAGAATTATTATATTTCCTTCCTATCAATTTATGTGAGTTAGTTTGACTTGACACGAAATTTAAGAAAAAAAGAAAGACTTTTGAAATTTGTAGTCTAAAATAAGTCATAAATGTTTGTGTGACTATAAAATCATTTTATTAAGAGTAAAATAAGTATTTTACATTTAAATTATTTCTAAATATAGAAATGTGTCATTCTTTATTAGACTGACTAAAAAGAAAAATAAGATATATAAACTGAGGCAGAGGAAGTATTGGTTAATTCGGTGCTGGTCAACAGCAACAAATGCCGATCACGTATCATCTTGATTTGGAGCGTGACATATTTCTTGTAGTTGAGGACTGCCAGAACAGCAAGGTTATTCCCCAAGTTTTTATAAAGTGCAAGCCCCGTATACGTATATGATTTAGATATTGTGACAGTATTGATTGTGATTGGATAGAGGTGATAGGTTATTTTGCATTTCATAATTTAGATTTGCAGTAAGGACAGACTGAATGAGTATGGTTCTTTCAGCTAAGATGAGGAATTTATCTTCCAAATCATCTAGTGGGCGTATGGACACGAAAATAAAAAAATTATTCACTTTTATTTAAAATGTTTTAAGTTGGAGTTAAGGTTGTGTTTAGTCATAAATTTTACAATAAATATTTACAATTTGAATGACTTTTATTAAAAAAAAACATGAAATATGATTTAGACATGAAATGTAATTTAAATGGATTATTTTATAAAAATAAAATATTTAGAGTAAATCTGAAAAAAATAAATTTAAAAAGTGAAAATAAGATTTTAGCTATTTTTTAAATTCCAAATATAATTCAAATTGCATTTAATAAAATATTATGGTCAAATACTAATTTTCAAATAAATTTAAAAAAATAGTTGAAAAATGAATTGGAAAATTCTGATGATGAAACGGGTGTTTTATATATATTTGTAGTCCGTACGTACTTTTGAGATGGAGATCTGTAATGTAAAACTTAGTAAAATATTTTCTTACATTTGTTTGTAGCCCTCGTTAATAGGCTAGTCAAATCATCCCTTACAAGTTGGGTGACATTCTTTGCGAAAATTATTTTCAATTAGCAAAATTGATTTTCTGATTGGATTCTTGACTTATGTGATTAAAAATGGTAGTACAGTAATTATTATTAGAGGGAATTTCATTAAAGACTACGGTTTAAGTCTATATTATGTAGCTTAGTAATAATTTTGATATTTACATAACATAGCTCACTTTTTAAGTCACTATTTCTAGAATCGGATATAGGGTATCATAGTTGTATTTGCGAACATGTATCTATGATACAATTATGATGATAATATATAGTTGTATCATTTTTTTTTATATGCAGATGGAAAAAATTATCGATACAATGTTGAATCATTGTATGACTTCTACAATGAATATATAGATACAATTTTTTTTTATAATAAATGTATCAATTTATCATTTTTTCTGATACACAATTTATTTATTTTTATAATAGATGTATCAATTTTTCAATTTTTCTGATACACAAATATAATTTTATAATAACTGCATCAATTTTTTTGAATATACATATAATTTTTCTTGATACATAAATACAATTGGTTGTATCAATATGTTTCAATAGAAGAAGAAAAGAGTTTTTCTGATACACAGAAAAGTTTGATTCCCATAGAAGTAGAATTCATATTAACTCCGAATCAACTACTTCTCTCCGTCATCCGGAGACTTTTACGAGCTAAATTCCTACTGCGCAAATCACTAACATAAAAGCCTGAAGGCCAAATCCTATGTTGCCTTTGACTGTGAAAGTTGAAGCTTGCATTTTGGAAGCCTTTTATGCTAAACTGGGGAAAAAATGACAATAGATTAAGCAATACACAAACCGCGCATACTCTATATTATTATCAGCGAAACACCATCCATTTCATCATCTACACTAAATGACTCGAAATGGAGAAGGCGTCATGTGAAAGATAATAATTGCAAACTTTGAAGGCGATATATCAGATGACAAAAATAATATACTAAAAAGCATAATATATTAATATGATTTGGTTAAGCGACCTATATATTAAAAAGTAAAACTAAAAGCATTATACTTATTGGGAGAATAATCTCCCCCTAAATAAAACACTCTAAACGACTACATTGTAGATATTATTGTGTTATGGTATGAGAAGAAGAAACTTCTATTTATAGAAGTCCAAGACTTCTCCTCCAAGAAAAAATTAACTAATTACGGAAGAGTTCTTTTCCTAGAAGGAAACTTTTTCCACCAAGAAAACCTTTTTCGTCAAGAAAATCTTTTGAATAAAAACACAATTGTGTAGACCCCAAATAAGGTAGGAAATTCAGGGAAAACCCTAATAAAAATCTCCCATTGACCTGAATTTTCTGGTAAAATAATCTTGATCTTCGTTCTTCACATAATCTTCATATATCACTGCTGATTACCATGGTTAAAAATTGATATGGGTTAAAAATTAGAGCCATGTGCGTTAAAAGTGAGCACGAGTTTAAAATTGAAGCACTGTGCATTAAAAGTGGAGCTCATGCGTCAAAAATATGCATGAGTTAAAAGGAGCCCAAGCGTTAAAAAAATTAGCTGGAGTTGAAAGTTGGAGTCCATGCGTTAAAGTAAGCATGAATTGAAAATTGATTTTGATTTTTTTATTTAAAGATGGATCAGCAGCAGGATTGTTGAAAAATATGATTGATTTTTTTTCTCCATACGTTGTACTTCAAATAATTATTTTTTTGACAACAAATCTTCATTATCATCAAATTGCTTGCAACTATAATTGAACTCGCCATGAACTACGTCTTCGACCTCGTTCAATCATTGAACCATAAGCTCCGATACCACTTGTTGGGATTGAAATCGAGAGAGCATCATACGTAAGCTAATAATTGCAAACTTTGAAGGCGATAAATCAAATGACAAAAAAATATACTAAAAAGCATAATATATTAATATGATTTGGTCAAGCGACCTACATAGTAAAAAGTAAAACTAAAAGCATTATACTTATTGGGAGAATAATCTCTCCCTAAATAAAACTCTCTAAACGACTACATTGTGGATGCTATTGTGGTATGGTATGAGAAGAAGAATCTTCTATTTATAGAAATCCAAAACTTCTCCTTCAAGAAAAATATAACTAATTATGGAAGAGTTTTTTTCCTAGAAGGAAACCTTTTCCACCAAAAATACCTTTTTCGTCAAGAAAACCTTTTTGAATTAAATCACAATTGTGTAGACTCCAAATAAGGTAGGAAATTCAAGGCAAACCCTAACAAATCTCCCCTTGACCTGAATTTTTTGGTAAAATAATCTTGATCTTCGTTCTTCACATAATCTTCATATATCACTGCTGCTTGCCATGGTTAAAAATTGATATGGGTTAAAAATTGAAGCCATGTGCATTCAAAGTGAGCACGGGTTGAAAGTTGAAGCCGTGTGCATTAAAAGTGAGCACAGGTTAAAAGTGAAGCTCATGCGTTAAAAGTATGCATGAGTTGAAAGGAGCCCAAACATTAAAAAATTAGCTGGGGTTGAAAGTTGGAGCTCATGCGTTAAAGTAAGCATGAGTTGAAAATTGATTTTGATTTTTTTTAAAGATGGATCAACAACAGGATTGTTGAAGAATATGACTGATTTTTTTCTCCATACGTAGTACTTCAAATAATTTTCTTTTTGACAACAAATCTTCATTATCATCAAATTGATTGCAACTATAACTGAACTCCCCATGACCTACGTCTTCAACCTCGTTCAACCATTGAACCATAGGCCCTGATATCACCTGTTGGGATCGAAATCGAGAAGGGGTCATGCGAAAGCTAATAATTACAAACTTTAAAGGTGATAAATCATATGACAAAAAATATATATTCTAAAAAGCATAATATATTAATATGATTTGGTCAAGTGACCTACATATCAAAAAATAAAACTAAAAGCATTATACTTATTGGGAGAATAATTTCTCCCTAATAAAACTCTCTAAATGACTACATTGTGAATGCTATTGTGTTATGGTATGAGAAGAAGAATCTTCTATTTATAGAAGTCCAAAACTTCTCCTCCAAGAAAAAAATAACTAATTATGGAAGAGTTCTTTTCCTAGAAGGAAGTCTTTTTCACCAAGAAAATCTTTTCCGCCAAAAAAACTTTTTTGAATTAAAACACAATTATGTAGACTCCAAATAAGGTAGAAAATTTAGGATAAACCCTAATAAAATTAACACAAGATTTGAAGCAGAACCAAAAGGGAGGGGGCGGGGCGAATCTGGTGGGGGTGGGTCGTGGTAGTAGAGATGGTGGCAAAGAAGGGAGGGGCGGGTGAAATTTGGTGGGGGTGGGGTTTGGTAGTGGAGATGGTGGCGGAAAAGGGAGGGGCGGGTGGGATCTGGTGGGCGGTGGTGCTTGGTAGTGAAGATGGCTGCGGAGAATGGGGTTAGGTTTAGGTATGAGGAGTGTATCTTAATAGGAGAATCTGCTAGGAAACAGAAAAATCTTGTTAAGATGTGTAAATTTTTAAAACTATAGTTGTGTTAAGTAATTATACTATCTATGTTTGCATAGTTAAGTAATTTTTCCTTATTAATATTACTAACATCAGCTTCCACAAATAGGATTAAGTCATCTGCAAATAGCAAATTCTTGATAGAGAGCGTTTCCTTTTTATTGAGAATTACATTATACAAATTTAAATTAGTTTGATTAATAAATTTTTCGATACTGAACCATTTAGGGGGAAAAAGAAATGTATATTAAAACCTACTTGTTATAAATATATTTGTTATTATAGTGAATCTCCATATTTATGTTTCTTTGGAGAAAAGTTAGAAACCTTAACTTTGGGACCAAGTCAGTTTTTTCCTATAAATAAAGGGGTTTACCTTCATTGTAATTGATCTCTTGATCTCTCAATTAATATCTCAAGAGTAATAAGAACTTCTCCCCTCTCTACAATATTTTTTTTCCTTCTTAATTTAATATTTCATAACACGTTATCAGCACGAATAACTCTAAAATTCTTGTAATTAGACGAGGGCTTCCTCGGATTCATAACTTTAATAAGCTATATTACGTGGCTGCAGGTTTTGATTTCCTTTAACAGTGTTAGTATATCTTTTGAGATATTTCTCTGTAGTTCTAAGTTTATATATAATACTAATTTGTTTGTCATCTTTGAGAATTGTCTTTGAGTGGCAGAAAAGACAAACGAATGGTTAGTAGCCTAAAACTAAAGAGTTACGTTCTCTGTAATGAATTTTCAGAAAAAGTTTGTGGTCTCAATTGTGGTCGTGGCCATGTTTAAGAGAAAAATTCTCTATTATTATACATATGCGTCGATTTGCTTTTAAAGTAGCAATATCTTGAAAGAGGTTCTAAGCTATTATAATTTGATAGGCTTAAGGCACGATTATATTCCATTCATGAGGAATGAGAATTTTGATTGTTATAAGTACAGATCCATTCCCTGGGTGAATGTGATAGTATTTAGTAAAATTTGATATGCCTAAGGCACGTTCAATTGATTATATTTCATCCTGGGGGAATGAGAATTTTGATTGTTAAAAGTATATAGATTCATTGCCTGAAGTGAATGTAATAATATTTAGTAAGTCATATGATTACAAACTTGCACTTGGTTGTGACTATATCACGATCCACCTCCAAAAAAGGTAAAATAATTGAAAAGAATTATTCTGAAATTTACTCCCAAAGTAGTAAATCTGAAATTCATGCAATAGTAAACCTAAAGTTTACTAAAGGAAATGACACATGTCATGGTAAACTTGGAGTTTACTAAAGAAAATTGCACTTATAAAATATTTATAAATTATCATCAGTAAGCGTAAAAATTATTTGACTTACTGTCTAGACACTAGAATGTAACGACCGGGTTCGTCGTTACGGGTAAATATTTCTTGCCAAGTTTGAGTTAGAATACTTCTGGGTTGAGAGTTGAAAATTCTGGGCTAGGCTAGCCTCGGCCGGAATTGGAGCGAGGTATAGTCCAAGGCAATTCGGGTAAAAATTGAGTTTGATGTCTCGATTTGAGCTAGTTTTCTGTGTAGCTAAGACATAAAGGAGTACGAGGGACTTTTCGAAATTGAATTTGGATAAGTAGAGCTCCCAGAATCGAGGTTGACGCGAAGGAGTTATTCTGGAATGTCGGGGATTCAAGGTGCGTTGTAAAAAGGGCTTTTTTCAAGAATTTTTCGACATTCTGTCTGTGACGAGTGCTACCGCTCTGCCACGGTGACCTCCCCTATAGCGGAAGTCAAGACGGTCAACCTCCGCCATAGCGGTTGACTCCGCTACGGCGGTACGCTATAGCGGAACGAGGACCGCTATAGCGAAGCGACTGGATCAGAAAACCCAGAAATGGGTTTTTAATTTCATTCTCTTCCCTTCAGCCCCAAAAATAAACGAGAGTTATTCCAAAAATCCTCCTAGGATGGTCCAAGGCTTGGGAGCCAAGGGGAGGAGGGATTCCAGCGAAAGGGATGCGAAACCACAGATTCGGGCCTGGAGAATCGTCAGGGAATGCCTTCACGGAGCCAGAAAGGGCATTGAACAGTTTTTCGGCATCCAAGTAGGCTAGGTTTCTTCCAAGAGTAGATTGGCCGCTTTGATTTTCGTATTATTGTATAGAATGAAAGGGAGAATTCATGGTTAGGCCTTCGGGCACGGAGTCTGGAGGAAGTTGTTGAATTGCTGGATTACTTTGAAAATGGTAGAATGGGAATAGGGTGTGGTGATATTCTAGGCATTGCTTAAATTGTATGATTTTGCTAATAAAAATGCAGAAACTAGAATATTGGAAGGTTCGGGAGACCGGAAAAAGGATTAGTAATTAGCAAATGTGTAAGCAACAGAGGTTCTGGACTAATTGGTATAATTAGGATAACTGTTTGGTTGTGTTCTAAGGCTGGGGAGGGTTTTCTAGGTTGTAGTTGGTCCTAGGAAGAGGGTCAGGGATAAATGTAATTAACTGCATGTTTAAAGGGGCAAACCGGGGTTAGTCTTCGGACGGGATCTGACGGTTCATAGTGTACCCAGAATGGGGTAGGTGATGGTTTATGATTCCTGTGAATGTTGTATAATTTATACTCTTATCTAAATATTTGTATGAATTACATTGCTTAGGGAAGTTGTGTAGAATGTCTAAGGGTCCTGTTTTACAATCTGTGAGTTGAACGGTGTGTTTGCTTGTTGGTTTACAAGTTGTTTGTTCATCTATTTGACTGTGGATTGTTGACATTCGGTTGGCTCGGGTACCATCCCTGGTACGAGAATACTAACGATTGGCTCGGGTACCACGCCTGGTACGGGTATACTAACGGTTGGCATGGGTACCACGCCTGGTACAGGTATAACAAATGGTTTGCTCGGGTACCACACCTGGTACGAAATACTAACGATTGGCTTGGGTACCACGCCTGGTACAAGTTTATTTTTCTGTATCATTGTATTGATATTGTTGTATTGCATTAATTGTTATTGATTCAGTAAGTGGACCGGGCTATTTTATTAAAATATGCTAATTGCTTATGGTCCGTGAGAGGTCGAGAATTCTGTTATATTTGGTTAAGTTGGTCTTGGTGTAGACCGAGTTATTATATTGATTATTATTTGGTCTTGGTGTAGGCCGGATTATTATGTTGATCATTATTTGGTCTTGTTTTAGGCCGGGTTATTTTATTATATTGTGAGTTTGGTCTTGGTGTAGGCTGGGTTGTTATATTATATTGTGAGTTGAGTCTTGGTGTAGGCCGGGTTGTTATATTATATTGTGAGTTGGGTCGTAGAGTAGGCCAGGATGTTATATGATATTGTGAGTTTGGTCTTGGTGTAGGCTGGGTTATTATATTATATTGTGAGTTTGGTCTTGGTGTAGACCGGGTTATTATGTTGATCATTATTTGGTCTTGGCATAGACCGAGTTATTATGTTGATCATTATTTAGTCTTGGTGTATGCCGGGATGTTATATGATATTGTGAGTTTGGTCTTGGTGTAGGCCGGGTTGTTATATTATATTGTCGATTGGTCTTGATGTAGGCCAGGTTATTATGTTGGTTATTAGTTGGTCTTGGTGTAGACCGAGTTTTCCATGTTAACACCTAGATGTGTTAGGGGGATCCGGGTGGGTCCGGACTATGTAAAAGAGGTTAAAAGTTCATAATTATTGTCATTAAGTGTCCTAATGGCAGTCAGAAATTATTTGTGGTTAATAAGCTAAGGGTGGGTCTTGGCGTAGACCGGGTAGCCTGTTGAACACTTAGGTGTGGTTAGAGGATCCTTGGAGGGTCTGGATTTCGAGATTAGAAAGGGATTTAGATATAACTCTATTGTTGTCATTGAATGTGTCAATGGTTGCTAGGTGAATTCCATGTGATTGTAAATTGGGAGTAAGACTGGAAGTCTGGGGTTGTAGTTGTTGGCTGTTGTAACCAGGGTGGAAAGTTATCCTAGGGGTCCATGAAAGGTCCGAACACTGGTAAGAAACACTACGGGTATAAGTGATTTGGTTGGACAGTTAGTCGGGTTAAATCTGAATATCTAGTCAAGGAGGTGACTTGGGAAGTCTAGTTGTCAAGGTGACTTGGGAAGTCTAGGTGACAAGGTAACTTGGTAAGTCTAAAGGTTAGGATGGTCGGTTCCGAAAAGGGAGGATTGATAAAAGTGATATTGAAAGAGGTGAAGTATTTACCTTGTGCATTTTATCTTGATTTTTATATGATGGTAGGAGTGAATTCGGGTCAGCCGATAATGCCTACCAGTACGTGTGTTTGTACTGATTCTAATCTTGCTATACCTTTTTGGGTATAGTCTGGTTGCAGCGTTTGTGATGTTTCACAGGTTCAGGATTGCGGTGATCTTCCAGCAACTCCTATTTCCTTCTATGGTGGGAGTTGTCTATCTTATGTTATAAGCTCATCTTGTAGAGGGTCTTGTACTAGATTAGACTAGGTTCTAGGGAGGAATGTCTCATATTGTAAATGATTTTCCGCAAGTTTTGTAAGTCATTATTTCCTAAAATTTTGTAAAGAAAGTTCCATGTATAAAAAAGGGGTTTTTATTTCATGATTTATTTCTTTTTCCGCATTACCTGTTGGTTCGGGTGGTAAGAGTTCTCCTATCTAGGCTGATTAGAGTAGGTGCCCGCACGTCCCGATAGTTGGGTCGTGACAAAATGGTATCAGAGCCCAGGTTATCGGTCTTCCAGTATAAGAGAAAAATGTCGAATAGAGTCCCGCGGTAGTGTGTTGACGTCCACATCTAATCCTAGGGAAGCTATGAAGCTGTAATGACCCTTCCGGTTATTTCCACGTATATGTTTTACTTGTACTGTTAGAGCTTGTTTGTAACGGCCCCAAGTCATTTAAGGCTTGTCGGGACCGGTATTTCGGCGCCGGGTCCATTTGTTTGATCGTACGTTTCTTTAATAAATTTTCTGAACTTTGGGTAAAATATCTCAGAGCTTTTCTCTCAATATATAAAGAGTTAGAAGTCCCCCAAAATACCAAATCGAAGGTCTACGGGTCTAGTTTCCAACGCACAAAACCTCACGTCCAACTGATCTCGGAGTAAAAAGTTATGACTGTTTTACCGCGGACTGTCTGGCAGAAACCGGGTCGCGAACTGGGTCGGGTCAAAACCGATTTAAAGCCTCAACTTCACGTTTTAAAATGCCATTTCAGTTCTTAAACAGTGAGAAAACATAAGGGAGGATTCCAAGAGAGTTCTTGAGTATCAAAATCGTGCGTACTTGAAAATAATTATTTTATAAGGTTTTTATACATTGTAATATTTTAACGGAGATAGTAAATTTAGTTATGTTGAAAATTATTATTATAATATAGTAGGTTTTATTTGAAATGATTTTCTATTAATTATGGTATATTCAAAAAGTTATATATATTTTACCACGAATATATGCAATACCCGAATTTACTCTTAATGAGATAAGCGGTGTGAAATAGTGGCACCTCCACTTCCACGTGGAAGTGGAGTAGTTCAGCAAGTACATGTGTCAAGAATGGCTTGTGGTTATCCTTTTTATTGGTGGTATTTTAAACCTTTCCAATCACTTATTAGTTATTACCTACAATATATAGGTTTATATATATCCATTGATTCAGCACTTTGCATTGAACTTTGTTACAAATAAATTTTCAGCTAGATGTTTTTGTAGATGTTTTCTTTTTTCTGCTGGTTATATAGTCACGTATATATAGGGGTTTTAAAAGGAGGCTTATTTTATTTTGTTCATTGAAGACGTTGGTGAATATATCCTGTGTATATGTTTATACTCTTATACGTGAGAGAAAATTTGGTAGGAGAATCACTTTGAGTATAGAGTCGATCCTCAAGAGAAAAACAAGTTATTCAAGCCTAAATCCGAGTTTGACTTCGTGTTGGAGCTTTTTCGGAGAGGTTCAAGCTTGTCATCGGACGACAAGTAGGTTACAGTTTATTTTTCCTAGACTCCGCATATATAGGATAAAATTGTATTAAGGGGCATCCTTGGGTTGGTTTATTAGATTGGTACCACAGACCTCGACCGCTTTATTCATGTCCGCCTACTTTTGTTCCTCCGTTGCTTGTAGTACTTGCCGATATATTTTATTCACCCTTGTGGTCCTGTGAGGCCTTGTTGACTCTGGAACATAGAAGGTGGGATTCTGGGAATGTCCGCGAGTCCCAGGCATAGAATTATCCTTCTAGGCTGGTTATGCTTGCTGAGTAGTTGTGGGCCTGTGCAGGGTCGATAGGTTGATTGTGAGCTGCTGGGCAGCTATTGTGTGTGATCATACCATTTCCATGCATATAAAGAGGTTTTATCCATGTTTTACTACGGTTTGGGCTTCGGGCCTACTGACACTATTTTCTAAACCTTGCATGGCCCCGGGGGCCCGTTTTTTATGGAAATAATTTGGAAATGGTTTGATTTAACTTGTGAATATTCTTGGGTAAAAGAAAGTAAAATTATGATTTAAATCACCAGTTTTATGATTAACGCTAGACTCGGCAGGGCCGGGGTGCTAGTTGAGTTTTCTTGCTACTTGAGATGATTTTAGCCTCGGTCGGACCGAGCACCTGAGATGACTTTCCACTTTTTAGACCCGGTTATGCCCGGGCACCCTTGGAGGGGGTTTTGAGATGTTTTCCCACTACTTTAGTCCTGGACAGGGTCTGGGCATGCATATTCGAGACTGGGTCTCTATCCTGAACCCGGACTTGCTTCCGGATGACATGTTTTGATACTGAGTTTTAGTATGGGGTCAGGGACCTCCATGGACCTTGCCATCCGGGCCTGGGGCTTCGGGCTGCGTGTGCCGGAGGAAGGGTATACGGCAGAGTAGAGGTATACGGGCAGTGTCCTTCCATGGAACCTACCTGCTGGGCCGGATCGGCGCCGGAGGATGTACATACAGAGATACCATTTCACTTGAGATCTTCATGCATCATATCATTCATTGTTTGAGGTTCCATCCTTATTTGTTGTTTGTTGATTGTACGCTCCGGTAGTATGGGATACCGGGGGATTTGTTTTCACTTGTTTATGTTCCTCGGGTTTATGGGCGACCGAGGGACTGTAGGTAGACTCTTGCTATTTACTTACAGAATTGTTCCCTGTTACGGTTAAGTATGAAATTGGTTACTGCTAAACTGTTAGTTTCTGGGTTTAAGATTGATATGATTAGTTGAGTTTGTTTCATGTCTCTGAGCATGCCTATCATTACTCTTTCCCTCTTCTTACACTTGAGGTTACCGGTATACCGTCCCTTTCGTAAACTTATTATGTATACACTGTTATTGCATGGACCCCAGGTGCATTGTTTCTTACTTTAACCTGTGCCTATGGTGTATATATTTTGCTTGCTAGCCTCATATGTGGTTCTGTTGATTTCCCTCTGGGCTAGTTCATGTGTACCATTCGTTGATTTCTGTGACTACTTGCTTCTATTCTGTCTGTTACTACACTTTATCTTATATGTGCCCAGTCGGCCTATGATACCTACTGGGTACCTTATGCTTCGCATTTGGTGCTCACCCTACCCCCTGCATCTTTGGGTGCAGATCCTAGCGTGGGCCATCGCCGTTAGATCGCTGTGATTCATGCTTGGAGATTTGTTGGGGACTACTTCTGACTGAGGGTGAGCTCTTGGCGATAGGAGCTTAGCTTTAGTTTATCTTTTGCTTTATGTACTCTATTACCACTCAGAGACATCTGTATATATTATTTTGGATCGTTTGCGCTACATGTATGTAGTTTTGCCTCTATACTATGATACCAGGTCTTGGGGTTTGGTTTAGTTTTCGCATATGTATATATATATTCATGTTATCTATTCTCTTCATCTTTTTCCCTTACTTTTGCTTATTAAACTACTCTCCCTTTTATTGGTTAGATAGTAGCCCATTACTAACTGTCCTGGGCTACGGGGATTGGTTCGCCTACTGGAGGGTTGTAGGTGCCATCATGACCGAGAAATCGGATCGTGACAACTTGGTATCAGAGCTTTAGGTTCACCGGTGTCATCGGTATAGGAGCCAATGTCTAGTAGAGTCCTGCGGATCGGGGCGGAGACGTCCGTACTCAATCTTTGGGAGGCTACAGTGACATTTTAGTAAATTTGACTCTTTCATTGCTTCTGTGTCGTGCATAGAACCCTTGAAGTTTCTGGAAATCTCATTTGTTCTACTTCATTCTTCCGCAGATGGTTCGTACAAGATCATCGGCGTCACGCGGAGATGAGCCTCCCACTCCAGCTAAGGGTCGAGGACGCCTTCGATCAGTGGCACCTGCTAGAGCTGCTAGGGTGGAGATAGAGCCCGAGCAGCATGTGGATCAGGGGGCAGCCCAGGTACCACCAACTCCAGTACTAGCTCCAGTACCAGCTCCATTGCCCACTTCTATGCTAGCTCCAGCCGCAGCTCAGTCTCCAGATATTCGGGGATTACTATTACAGCTTTTAGGTATGATTGGAGAGCGGCCTTCTGTGGTAGCGCAGACATCCGCTCAGGGGGCAGCCCTGGGTGCGCAGAGTTCAGGAGCATAGCCTGCTACTATGGCTCCCCGTGCGGAGGTCATTCTGGTCCCGTCTGTTGCACAGCCTCTTGCTCCTCGCCCAGCTATGACAGAGTCAGAGTAAAAGGCGTTGGGTAGGTTTTTGAGGTTAGCACCTCCGAGGTTTGCTGGTACTTCTGTACATGATCCACATGACTTTATTACTATATGTGAGGAGATCTTTCATCATTTGGGTTTGTTGGAGACTCACGGGGTTGGTTATACTACCTATCAGTTAGAAGGCACAGCAAAGTTATGGTGGAGGGCTCATGTTGCTTGTAGACCACCATCGTCACCTACTTTGACATGGTCTGAGTTTTATGAGGCCTTTATGGCCAAGTTCCTACCTCATAGTGATCGTGAGCATCGTAGGGAGCAGTTTACTCACCTTATGCAGGGGTCTACGACTATCTCGGAGTATGAGACCCGTTTTCATCAGCTAGCACCATTTGGAGCTATGATCATTCCCACCGAGGCAGATAGGATTCGCAGATTTGTATGGGGTTTGAGGCCAGAGATCAGGCAGCCAGCTGAGATATTGATTGCCGGTGGTCGGTCATTTCAGGCTATCGTCGACTATGCCAGCACTGTGGAGGACTTACAGCGACATGATCAGGGGTCCAGAGATAAGAGGCCTCGACATCAGGGTGTTTATAGTGGTTTCAGATATGGTGGTAGAGGTCCTGACCAGTGGAGCCGGAGTTATCAGCCACAGCAGCACCAGGGTCAGTCCAACCGACCGGTTCAGGCTTCCCTTCAAACTTTCGGTAGTACCCAGTTCGAGCAGGGTCAGAGCAGCCATCAGGGCTATGGTGGCCAGTCTTCGAGGGGTACAATTTCTGAGGCATCGGGCCGTGGTGGTTATACGGGATCTGCTGGTTCATCTTGACCGAGTAGGCCGCCAGGGGCTTGTTTTACTTGTGGTGCGATTGGTCATTTTGCTAGAGATTGCCCTCAGTAGGGTACAGTTCTGCTGGCTGAGCCTTTACGAGCAATTCAGCCTCCAGCTAGAGGGGGTGGTCGTCAGGGGAGAGGTGGTGATCCACGCGGCAGAGCAGGTGGTAGGGATGGCGGTCGGGCAGGTGGAGGTCGTCGTCAGTTTTACGCGGTCCCTAGGAGACCAAAGGCAGAGGCCTCTGATTTTGTGATTACAGGTATGATTTCTGTGTGCCATCAGTCTGCTATGGCATGATTTGATCCTGGATCCACATGTATCTGCCTACTTTGTGCCTTGTTTGGGGTTGGCTAGTGAGCTATTATCTGTTCCTGTTTCTGTTTCGACCCCAGTAGGAGATTCTTTAGTAGTGGATCGGATTGTGAGATCTTGTATGCTATCTATTGGTGATTCAGAGACTTGGGGTGATTTGATGATTCTTGATATGCTAGATTTTGATGTGATACTGGGCATGGACCATCTGGGATCATCTCTTGTCTTCGAGCTAGGAAGTTGATTTCCCATGGGTGTTTAGCTTATCTAGCATATGTATGAGATGTTAGTGTTGACCCTACTTCTGCTGAGTCTGTTCCTGTGGTTAGATACTTCCTCGATGTGTTTCCTACCGACCTGCCAGGCCTTCCACCTGAGAGAGATATTGATTTCGCTATTGATCTAGAGTCGGGTGCTAGGCCCATTTCTATTTCTCCTTACCGTATGGCTCCTGCTGAGTTTAGGGAGCTTAAGGAGCAGCTCCAGGATCTATTAGCTAAGGGGTTTATTAGACCTAGTGTGTCACCTTGGGCTGCTCCTGTTCTCTTCGTGAAGAAAGATGGGTCGATGCACATGTGTATTGATTATCGGCAGCTGAATAGGGTGACAGTGAAGAATAGGTATCCGATGCCGAGGATTGATGATTTGTTTGACCAGCTTCAGGGTTCAGTCGTGTTTTCGAAGATTGATTTGAGGTCTGGCTACCATCAGTTGAGGATTAGGGCAGAGGACATCCCTAAGACAGCATTCAGGACACGTTATGGCCATTATGAGTTCCGGGTGATGTCTTTTGGGTTGACTAATGCCCCCGCAGCCTTTATGAACTTGATGCACAAGGTTCTTGGCCCGTATTTGGACTCATTTGTGATAGTTTTTATAGACGACATCTTGGTATACTCGCGTAGTAGAGATGAGCATGAGCAGCATTTGAGGGTTATACTCCAGACTTTGAGAGATCATCGGCTTTATGCCAAGTCCTCAAAGTGCGAGTTTTGGCTTGAGTCAGTTGCATTCCTAGGGCACGTGGTGTCTAAGGATGGGATTAGGGTTGACCCGGGAAAGATTTCTGCGGTTTGTGATTGGCCTAGACTTACTACTGCTACTGAGGTCCGCAGCTTTATTGGGTTAGCAGGTTACTACAGACGGTTCATTGAGGGATTTTCCTCCATAGCAGCACCCTTGACTATGCTGACTAGGAAGGATGTCCCATTTCAGTGGTCGGATTAGTGTGAGGATAGCTTCCAGAGGCTTAAGGCCTTATTAACTTCAGCTCCAGTTTTGACTTTGCCGGTTCATACTTCTTATGATGCAGAGAGGTTAGCTCAGATCTACCTTCGTGAGATTGATCGGTTGCATGGGGTCCCAACTTCTATTATTTCAGACCGCGACACTCAGTTCACATCTCAGTTCTGGAGGGCTATTCAGCGAGATTTGGGTACAAAGGTTCACCTTAGTACCGCTTTCCACCCTCAGATAGATGGCCAATCTGAGAGGACCATTCAGATTCTGGAGGACATGCTTCGGGCCTGTATTTTTGACTTTGGATGTTCTTGGGATCAGTTTGTTCCCTTGGCAGAGTTTGCTTATAATAACAGCTTCCATTCGAGTATCGGCATGGAACCTTTTGAGGCTTTGTATGGCAGGCGTTGCAGATCACCGGTAGGTTGGTTTGATGGTTTTAGTTCTAGGCCACAGAGCACAGATTTGCTTCGAGATTCCTTAGATCGGGTCCAAGCGATTCAGGACAGACTTCGGGCAGCTCAGAGCAGGCAGAAGAGTTATGCTGATCGTAGGCTTCGTGCCTTGGAGTTTAGTGTCGGTGACTTGGTGTTTCTCCGTGTATCGCCCATGAAGGGCGTGATGAGATTTGGTAGGCGGGGCAAGCTTAGCCCCAGGTACATTGGGCCGTTTGAGATTCTTCAGAGGGTTGGTAGCGTTGCCAACAGTTAGCCTTGCCTTCGATGTTTTCAGCTATACATCTTGTATTTCATGTTTTGATGTTGCGTCGGTATGTCCCAGATGAGTCTCATGTGTTGCAATGGGATTCAGTTAAGTTGGGTGAGGTTTTAGCCTTTGTTGAGGAGTCGGCGACTATTTTGGCCAGAGATGTCAGGAGATTGAGATATCGAGAGATCCCGGTTGTTAAGGTTCAGTGGAGGCACCGTCCAGTCGAGGAGGCTACCTGGGAGACCGAGAGAGATATGCGGGCTCAGTATCCGCAGCTGTTTCAGCCTTCAGGTACCCCCTTGACCTTGACTTTCGAGGACGAAAGTCCTTTTTAGTAGTGGATGATGTAATGACCCTTCCGGTTATTTCCATATATACATTTTTCTTGTACCGTTAGAGCTTGTTTGTAGCGGCCCCAAGTCATTTAAGGCTTGTCGGGACCGGTATTTCGGCGCCGGGTCCATTTGTTTGATCGTACGTTTCTTTAATAAATTTTCTGAACTTTGGGTAAAATGTCTCAGAGCTTTTCTCTCAATATATAAAGAGTTAGAAGTCCCCCAAAATACTAAATCGAAGGTCTACGAGTCTAGTTTCCAACGCATAAAACCTCACGTCCAACTGATCTCGGAGTAAAAAGTTATGACTGTTTTACCGCCGACTGTCTGGCAGAAACCGGGTCGCGAACCGGGTCGGGTCAAAACCAATTTAAAGCCTCAACTTCACGTTTTAAAATGTCATTTCAGTTCTGAAACAGTGAGAAAACATAAGGGAGGATTCCAAGAGAGTTCTTGAGTATCAAAATCGTGCGTACTTGAAAATATTTATTTTATAAGGTTTTTATACATTGTAATATTTTAACGGAGATAGTAAATTTAGTTATGTTGAAAATTATTATTATAATATAGTAGGTTTTATATGAAATTATTTTCTATTAATTATGGTATATTCAAAAAGTTATATATATTTTACCACGAATATATGCAATACCCGAATTTATTCGTAATGAGATAAGCGGTGTGAAATAGTGGCACCTCCACTTCCACGTGGAAGTGGAGTAGTTCAGCAAGTACATGTGTCAAGAATGGCTTGTGCTTATCCTTTTTATTGGTGGTATTTTAAACCTTTCCAATCACTTATTAGTTATTACCTACAATATATAGGTTTATATATATCCATTGATTCAGCACTTTGCATTGAACTTTGTTACAAATAAATTTTCAGCTAGATGTTTTTGTAGATGTTTTCTTTTTTCTACTAGTTATATAGTCACGTATATATAGGGGTTTTAAAAGGAGGCTTATTTTATTTTGTTCATTGAAGAAGTTGGTGAATATATCCTGTGTATATGTTTATACTCTTATACGTGAGAGAAAATTTGGTAGGAGAATCACTTTGAGTATAGAGTCGATCCTCAAGAGAAAAACAAGTTATTCAAGCCTAAATTCGAGTTTGACTTCGTGTTGGAGCTTTTTCGGAGAGGTTCAAGCTTGTCATCGAACGACAGGTAGGTTACGGTTTATTTTCCCTAGACTCCGGATATATAGGATAAAATTGTATTAATGGGCATCCTTGGGTTGGTTTATTAGGTTGGTACCACAGACCTCGACCGCTTTATTCATGTCCGCCTACTTTTGTTCCTCCGGTGCTTGTAGTACTTGCCGATATATTTTATTTACCTTTGTGGTCCTGTGAGGCCTTGTTGACTCTGGAACATAGAAGGTGGGATTTTGGGAATGTCCGCGAGTCCCGGGCATAGAATTATCCTTCTAGGCTGGTTATGCTTGCTGAGTAGCTGTGGGCCTGTGCAGGGTCGATAGGTTGATTGTGAGCTGCTGAGCATCTATTGTGTTTGATCATACCATTTCCATGCATATCAAGAGGTTTTATCCATGTTTTACTACGGTTTGGGCTTCGGGCCTACTGACACTATTTTCTAAACCTTTCATGGCCTCGGGGACCCGTTTTTGATGGAAATAATTTGGAAATGGTTTGATTTAACTTGTGAATATTCTTGGGTAAAAGAAAGTAAAATTATGATTTAAATCACCAGTTTTACGATTAATGCTAGACTCGGTAGGGACGGGGTGCTAGTTGAGTTTTCTTGCTACTTGAGATGATTTTAGCCTCGGTCGGACCGAGCACCTGAGATGACTTTCTACTGTTTAGAACCGATTATGCCCGGGCACCCTTGGAGGGGTTTTTGAGATTTTTTCCCACTACTTTAGTCATGGACAAGGTCTGGGCATGCATATTCGAGTCTGGGTCTCTATCCTGAACCCGGACTTGCTTCCGGATGACATGTTTTGATACTGAGTTTTAGTATGGGGTCAGGGACCTCTATGGACCTTGCCATCCGGGCCTGGGGCTTCGGGCTGCGTGTACCGGAGGAAGAGTATACGGTGGAGTAGAGGTATACGGGCAGTGTCCTTCCATGGAACCTACCTGCTGGGCCGGATCGGCGCCGGAGAAAGTACATACAGAGATACCATTTCACTTGAGATCTTCATGCATCATATCATTCATTGTTTGAGGTTCCACCTTTGTTTGTTGTTTGTTGATTGTACGCTCCGGTAGTATGGGATGCCGGGGGGTTTGTTTTCACTTATTTGTGTTCCTCGGTTGTATGGGAGACCGAGGGACTGTAGGTAGACTCTTGCTATTTACTTACAGAATTGTTTCCTGTTACGGTTAAATATGAAATTGGTTACTGCTAAACTGTTAGTTTCTGGGTTTAAGATTGATATGATTAGTTGAGTTTGATTCATGTCTCTGAGCATGCCTATCATTACTTTTTCCCTCTTCTTACACTTGAGGTTACCGGTATACCGTCCATTTCGTAAACTTATTATGTATACACTGTTATTGCAAGGACCCCAGGTGCGTTGTTTCTTACTTTCACCTGTGCCTATGGTGTATATATTTTTCTTGCTAGCCTCACATGTGGTTCTGTTGATTTCCCTCTAGGCTAGTTCATGTGTACCTTTCGTTGATTTCTGTGACTACTTGCTTCTATTCTGTCTGTTACTACACTTTTATCTTATATGTGCCCAGTCGGCCTATGATACCTACTGGGTACCTTATGCTTCGCATTTGGTGCTCACCCTACCCCCTGTATCTTTGGGTGCAGATTCTAGCGTGGGCCATCGCCGTTAGATTGCTGTGATTCGTGCTTGGAGATTTGTTGGGGACTACTTCATACTGAGGGTGAGCTCTTGGCGATCAGAGCTTAGCTTTAGTTTATCTTTTGCTTTATGTACTCTATTACCACTCAGAGATATCTGTATATATTGTTTTGGATCGTTTGTGCTCCATATATGTAGTTTTGCATCTATACTATGATACCAGGTTTGGGGTTTGGTTTAGTTTCCGCATATGTATATATATATTCCTGTTATCTATTCTCTTTATCTTGTTCCCTTACTTTTGCTTATTAAACTACTCTCCCGCTTATTGGTTAGATAGTAGCCTACTACTAACTGTCCTGGGCTACGGGGATTGGTTCGCCTACTGGGGGGTTGTAGGTGCCATCATGACCGAGAAATCGGGTCGTGACAGAAGCATTATAGGAAACACTTCTCTTCTTTCATTCCTTTTCGTGCGGTTTCGTTACTTGCTTGTATGAGTTGAGTCCAATTGGTATCTCTCGATTCCAATTGGTATCTCAACAAGGTGAAGGATGTCATTATACTCCAGGTATGACAAACAAGCAAGGGAAATTGGAATCGGGAAGGTTCCAATTGGTATCTGGCCTGAGAGGCTATGTAAAGGATGGATGAATCGGTTAACGGTCATCCATGAAATGAATAGAGAGTAAATTATGTGACTTGATTTGGTTGTGACTTGAAGTTGAAATGTTGTGTTGTACAATTCTCGCGTGACTTGCTTGAAATGTGTGTAAATTATTGTCTGTCATGCATGTTGAGTCTGCAGAGGGTCATTAAGTTGAAAGTTTTGTGTACCTTAGGTTGTGATAAGCTGTTAAAAGTCTTGATTTAAAAGTGGTACCGCATTTTTGAAAAAGAGCTTATCATTGGTTAAGATGATAAGGGATTGGGAACTGTGAATGTAGGGAAGCTTCGATTTCAGGACAGTCGGGACTTGGTTGGGAACCATGGGAACAAAGGAGTCGTTAGTGTGTTATGGCAGGAAGATATTGTTGGGAACAATTGTCTGGTGTTAATTCTTTGTAATTGGTAATATTTTATGCTAAATTGTGATGCATTTGATGCCAGGAATGGTCTTAAGGGTGGTTTAAGACCATGGTGGGCTTGACGGGATTAGACAATGATAACCGGGAGGGTGGAAGGATACACTTGCTGGAAATTTCAAATTTCTGGGTTGTTATCGTCAAGACCGCCATAGCAGAACTAGACCACTATGGCGATCCCGCTATAGCAGGATTTTGCCGCTACAACAGAAGGGCGCGGGGCAGAGTGCCTGCCCTGCTTTCCCTTGTCATTTTATTCCTGGGGGCATCTAAAGGCAATGGTTACATTATGAGTTGCTATGTGAAACAAGAAAATAGTCTAGATAGCTAATATAGTATGCATATAAGGGAAGTTGCCGAAAATTTAGCATCTATATGCAACATGAGGAAAGAGTAGATATGGTAGCTCGGGATATTAGTAAGATTATGATTGACAATCAGTGGGAATAGTCACTCATGTAGAATTTGACAAATGACCCGTGATTGACTGAGTAGTGTGGTACACTGCTCATAGGCTTATATTGTGATGGCAATTATTGACTTGTTTTATTTGTGATGACCCTTAGTGGTAGGGTCGATCGGGGGAGTGGGGTTATTAAATGAATCCTTTAACATGGTTATTCCTCATGTTGGTCATGATAATACCAGTATCACCATTCGTTGAGTGGTGGGTGTGCTCGCCATGGCATTGGTTAGGGTGTAAGTGCCCGGATAGAATTTACCCTAAGACGAGAGTTGACGAAAACCTCAAGCCGGGATGAGTTCCAATGGAATTTTGTTGTTGGGTGATTTAGAGATATGTGGTGTCTCGGGGCCTGGTGTTGATAGGAGTAAGGTGTTACTATGATATGTGAGGGGCATAGTACCCCGTAGAAAGCTTCCGGAATGGAGTTTGGGCTATCAGAACTCTGGGTATAGTGGGAAAGGGGTCACCATGGTGGGATCTAGTCCCCTTGGCATGGAAAAAATTGTTTAGGATCTTTCGTTGAGTTTCTTTTGCTTCAGTGTTTCGATGAGGCCTCAGATTTCTTGGGCACTCGGAGAGGGGTGATCTAGTTAGTCTTGTGCTGCTCGAGAGGAGGAATTCCTTCATAGAGTGAGAGTAAGTTAAATTTTGGTTGAATTGGGTACACCAAGGGATTCAAGTTTTGATGGTTTGCGTAAAGTTAGAATTACGATGTCATGATAGAGCGTCGAGGTTCAGAGGGAGGGCTCCTTCTTCTTTTTTGCCTTAGAGATCATTCTGGGATGAACGATGGGTAAATTGGTATCTATTGTAACAACTGAGTTCGTCATTACGGGTAAACAATTCGTGCCAAATTCAAGTTAGAATACTTCCGGGTTGAGAGTTAAAAATTCTGGGCTAGACTAGCCTCGGCTGGAATTGGAGTGAGGTATAGTCCAGGGCAATCCGAGTAAGGATTGGGTTTGATGTCTCAATTTGAGCTAGTTTTTTGTGTAGCTAAGACATAATGGAGTTCGAGGGACTTTTCAAAATTGAATTCGAATAAGTAGAGCTCCTGAAATTGAGGTTGACGCGAAGGAGTTGTTTTGGAACATCGGGGATTAAAGGTGCATTGTAAAAAGGGCTCTTTTTAGGAATTTTTTGACATTTTGTCCACGACGAGTGCTACCGCTCTGCCACGATGACCTCCGCTATAGCAGAATAATTACCGCTATAGTGAAAGTCAAGACGGTCAACCTCTGCCATAGCGGTTGACTCTGCTACGGCGGTACCGCTATAGAGGAATGAGGACCACTATAGCAGAGCGACGGGACCAAAAAATCCAAAAATGGATTTTTAATTTCATTCTCTTCCCTTCAGCCACAAAAACCAACGAGAGTTATTCCAGAAACCCTCCTAGGCTTCTCCAAGGCTTGGGAGCTATGGGGAGGAGAGATTCCAGCAAAATGGACGTGAAACCATGGATTCGGGCCTGCAGAATCATCACGGAATGCCTTCACAGAGCCAAAAAGGTCATTGAATAGCTTCTCGACATCCAGGTGGGCTAGGTTTTTCCAAGAGTAGATTGACCGCTTTGATTTTCATATTATTGTATAGAATGAAAGGGATAATCCATGGTTAGGCCTTCGGGCACAGAGTCTGGAGGAAGTTGTTGAATTGTTGGATTACTTTGAAACTGGTAGAATGGGAATAGGGTGTGGTGATATTCTAGGCATTGCTTAAATTGTATGATTTTGCTAATAAAAATGCGAAAACTAGAATATCAGAAGGTTCGGAGAACCAAAAAAGGGTTAGTAATCAACAAATGTTTAAGGAACGGAGGTTCCTGACTAATTGGTATAATTAGGATAAGTTTGGTTGTGTTCTAAGGCTGGGGAGGGTTTTCCCAGGTTGTAATTGGTCCTAGGAAGAGGGTCAGGGATAAATATAATTAACTGCATGTTAAATGGGGTGAAACGGGGTTAGTCTTCAGACGGGATCTGACGGTACATAGTGTACCCAGAATGGGGTAGGTGATGTTTTACGATTCCTGTGAATGTTGTATAATTTTGTACTCTTATCTAAGTGTTTGTATGAATTACATTGCTTAGGGAAGTTGTGTAGAATGTATAAGGGTCCTGTTTTACAGTCTGTGAGTTGAACGATGTGTTTGCTTGTTGCTTTACAAGTTGTTTGTTCATCTATTTGACTGTGGATTGTTGACATTCGGTTGGCTGGGGTACCACGCCTGGTACGGGAATACTAACGGTTGGCTCGGGTACCACGCCTGTTACGGGTATACTAACGGTTGGCACGGGTACCACGCCTGGTATAGGTATAACAAATGGTTGGCTAGGGTACCACGCCTGGTACGAAATACTAACGGTTGCTTCGAGTACCACGCCTGGTATGGGTTTATTTTTCTGCATTATTGTATTGATATTGTTGTATTGCATTAACTGTTATTGGTTCCGTGAGTGGACTGGGCTATTTTATTGAAATGTGATAATTGCTTATAGTCCGGGAGAGGCCGGGAATTCTGTAGTATTTGGTTAAGCTGGTCTTGGTGTAGATCAGGCTATTATATTGATCATTATTTGGTCTTGGTGTAGGCCGAGTTATTATGTTGATCATTATTTGGTCTTGGTGTAGGCCGGGTTGTTATATTATATTGTGAGTTTGGTCTTGGTGTAGGCTAGGTTGTTATATTATATTGTGAGTTGGGCCTTGGTGTAGGTCGGGTTATTATATTATATTGTGAGTTTGGTCTTGGTGTAGGCTGGGTTGTTATATTATATTGTGAGTTGGGTTTTGGTGTAGGCCGGGATGTTATATGATATTGTGAGTTTGGTTTAGGTGTAGGCCGGGTTATTATATTATATTGTGAGTTTGGTCTTGATGTAGACTGGGTTATTATGTTGATCATTATTTGGTCTTGGCGTAGACCGGGTTATTATGTTGATCATTATTTGATCTTGATGTAGGCCGGGATGTTATATGATATTGCGAGTTTGGTCTTGGTGTAGACTGGGTTGATATATTATGTTGTCGGTTGGTCTTGGTGTAGGCCAGGTTATTATGTTGGTTATTAGTTGGTCTTGGTGTAGACCGGGTTTTCCATGTTAACACCTAGATGTGTTAGGGGGATCCGGGTGGGTCCGGACTATGTAAAATAGGTTATAAGTTCACAATTGTTGTCACTAAGTGTACTAATAGCGGTCAAAAATTATTTATGGTTAATGATGTGCCGCCATTTTACGGCACTTTCGACGCCTCTAAACTAAGAACAATCGTACGTTTTCAAGCAACCGTCGTCATTTTTGATGTGTTTATGTTATATTTTCAGGAAAGGGAGACAAACATGGAAACGGAAGGAAATACGGGCAAAACGATGTTCTGGATAAGAGTGACAGTCCGAGTGACGGACCGTCAAGCTAGTGACGGACCGTCAAGCCCAAGCCGTCAAGATGGGGCAGCACCACTGCCTAGTGGTGACAGCCTGAGTGACGGACCGTCAAGCTAGTGACGGACCGTCAAGCCCAAGCCGTCAAGATGGGGCAGCACCACTGCCTAGTGGTGACGGCCACCGTGACGGGCCGTCAAGGTGGTGACGGTCCGTCACCCAAACCGTCAAGCTGAGACAGTGCGTTACGTGGATTCCGAACGTTTTTGGGTTTACTTCCTGGACTCCTATAAATACCCTATGTTAGGTTTATTTGATGTGTCGAATATAATTCATTACCCAATAGTTTTAGAAGAGTTTTTTAGTCGATTTTGGAGAGCAACAACACGTTTTCTTGTTCTTGAAATCGTGTTCTTGATTTGTTCTTGGGATCTTGGTTTTTCTTGTTATTGGATATTTGAAGATTGTTTTTATTATATTGTAAGAATCTCTTCTCCTTATTATGAATATGACTTTCTTCTCTTCTTCTTCTAGCATGATTAACTAAACTCCCACAACTAGGGTTGTGGGAGCCATGGCTAAAGTAGCGATATAGATTCCGGGTAGCGACGGGTTCAATATATATGATTGTCACGTTATTAGTCATTCATGCTTAACGTTTTCTAGTGGTTGCAAACATTAGAACATGCCTAGGTTTAATTTGCTTGAGTAAAGAGATTAAAACCAGGAAACTTGATTAACGACGAGGATTCGATACTACCAACTCTCATCTTATGATTAATGCTGTAACTAGATTAATCTACTTGATGTTTAGGATTGAAATATAAAAGCGCACCTTTTCAAATTCGAGAGAATTGAAAAGTAAATTCGTCTATTTGGTTGAGAAACGTTTAGATGATACCATTAATTCAATCACATCGTGATACGCATATAGAAAGAACCCGGTTAAGCTTAGAATCGACATCGTTACCAACGCCATGGTAAACACTTCCCTAGTTTATTCTCCTACTGATTATTTCTCATACATTATTGTTCATTTTGTTTACACATTGTTCACACAAAAAAACCCTCCCTTTATTTACCGGAAACTATTGACCATTAGTCAACTAATTCACTAAAGACTTAACTTTCACATATTCTCTGTGGGATCGACCCCAACCTTTGTTGGGTTCTATATTTGACAACGATCGCTTACGCTTCGTAATTGGAGTGGTACTTTGAGCGTTATCAAATTTTGGTGCCGTTGCCGGGGAATACGGTTGTTTATTAAGTCCGATGTGTTTTTTTGACTCTTAGTCATACTTTCCTGCTTTTACGTTTATTTGTTGTTTTTGTTTTTGACAGGGTATAGAGTTGTGCATGCCAAGTACCCGTCGCTCGGGTGAATCAACATTACCTTACGATCCCGAGCTTGCTAGAACGTTAAGGCGGAATATGGCCGCACAACTAGAGGCAGCAAGGATCGCTGCAGAACTGCAGGCCCAACAAAATCTGAATGCTGGTGGTCTGCAGGACGATCTTATGCTGAATGATGAGGATATCGACTTGGATGGAGTTGGCGCTACAGGCGCTATTGCTCTTCCACCGCTAGCGCCCGGAGCCAAGTTCAACATCACTAGCACGATTATCCAGCTGTTGAACTTGAGAGGAGTGTTCCGTGGTGCCGCTGGTGATGATCCAAACCAGCACCTGATGAATTTCGTGGGCATCTGCAAGTCGTTCGAGTTGCCTGGAGTAAGTCAGACAGCAATCAGGCTCAGGTTGTTTCCGCTGTCTCTGTCTGATGAGGCAGCATTGTGGTTGACAGAGCTGACCCCCGACTCTATCACAACTTAGGGAGAGTTGAAAGGAGCTTTCCTAGAAAGGTTCTTTCCTTCCTCTAGGATGATACAGTTGAGGGATGAAATTAGTAATTTCAGATAGCAACCTCACGAAGCGTTACATGAGACTTTGTTGCGGTTCAAGAAGAAGCTGACACAATGCCCGAACCATCAATTGACCGACAACTTTTTGATGCAGACGTTCTACAGGGCACTGAATTCGGCTACCAAGCCAACGTTAGACAACGCAACAGGTGGTGCATTCATGGGTCTCACTTTTGTTGAGGCCACAACTACTTTGGACAGGCTCACCAAAACCAACAGGGCCTGGCATACACGGGATACAGAGATAGCAGCTAGCACTTATGCAGTTGGTATGTCAGCTGAGCAGCGCAGAAAAGATGCGGAGCGCGACCAAGACATGGCGCATCTGAAAACGCAGTTGGACCTACTGACAAAACACTTGTTCTCAGGAGGTATGGAGAAGGTAAAAGCTGTGGGTTCCCAAGGTAGAGCAGCAGAGTTGGAAACTGATGAGGAGGCGAATTACTTGGGGGGTTTCCAAGCCAATGGCCAAGGAAACCAAGGTCGGACCTATCAGAAGGACAACTACTATGAGAAAGCTGGTTACAGAGATCGCGAGTAAGGAAACTGGAGGAATAACACTGATAGAGGTGGGTTGTATGTACTACCTGGTAATCAGGACAAAGCTAGCAACGAGGCAGGGATTTCCAAACTAGAGAACATGATGGCAAAGATGCTGCTGAAGGTAGAATCGACTGACTCTGGGGTGAAGGAGATAAGGACTGAGTTATCGGCCATGAGTCAAATAGTGGAGGCGCATTCCACTTCGATTAAGCAATTGGAGCAGCAAGTGGGCTTAATCTCGGCATCTCTAAACCAAAGGAAGACAGGTACCTTGCCGAGTGACACGATTCAAAACCCGAGGAATGACGCGAGCTGTATGGAGATCACTACAAGAAGCGGTAAAATATTACCGGAATCACATCCGATAATTCAGACTCAAGAGGGTGAGATTGCGGACGACAAGGAAGTCGAGGAGGCTACTCTAAAGCCCGCGGAGAAAAGCAAGGAAGCTGAAAAGCTTCCAACTGTGATGCCTCGACCACCACCTCCTTTCCCACAACGCCTGAAGAAGAAAGCGGAAGATGGTAAGTTCCTGAATTTTCTGACCATGCTCAAGCAAATATCAATAAACATCCCATTGGTGGAAGCGCTTGAACAAATGCCCGGTTATGCCAAGTTCATGAAGGACTTGATTACAAAGAAAAGGTCGGTAAGTTTTGAACCGGAAGACAACCTCCACCACTGCAGTGCTATTTCCTCAAGGTCGTTAGTAGACAAAAAGGAAGATCCAGGTGCGTTTACTATTCCCTGTACTATTGGGAAACTCGGCTTCGGAAGAGCCTTGTGTGATCTTGGTGCTAGCATCAACCTGATGCCGCTAGCAGTCTATAAACAATTGGGGTTGGGATCTCCTAAGTCAACGTCCATGAGAGTGTTGATGGCTGACCGTTCGGTAAAGCGACCCGTGGGAATATTATCTGATGTGCTAGTAAAGATCGGTAAGCTTATCTTCCCAGCTGACTTTGTGATCTTGGATTGCGAAGTAGATTTTGAAGTTCCCATAATCTTGGGACGACCATTGCTAGCCACGGCAAGAGTATTGGTTGACATGGAAAGAAACGAACTGACCTTCAGGCTAAACAATAAAAGTGTCAAGTTCGATGTGTCCAAATTGATGAAGCAACCAAGTGACATAAGGGTGGTCGCGGTCGTCAATGTTATTGAAGAAGCTCCTGCGGATGTGCATCTTGAGGAGAAGGGTTTGGTCGAGACTCTAGCTGTTGTGAGAAGGATGTTGCGAGAAGAGAAGCATGGAGAGGAAGGCGGTGAAAATAGATCAAGGAAACGAAAACACCGCAAGAGAATCTGCAAAGAAAGAGCGAAGAAGTTGTCACGACTAGCTGTGGAGCCAATGAAAGAAGAAGCTGGAACGCAACATGAGGTTGTCGCGTGCACACACTCCAATGAGTTCTCCTACTTTGGAGACCCTGGCGGTCTCAAACATCATGTCAGAATCTGAGTCCGATGGACTTCACAGGTATTCCTTATTCTCACAGTTTTTAGTTTTCATATGTATGCATTGGGGACAATGCATGAGTCTAAGTTGAGGGTGTTGCGATACCTGTGAGTCATACACCACCGAGGGTTTTTGTTACCGTGTTTATTTTTCCTCCGGTGTGCTATCTAGTAGAACCGGCATGTTTAGGTTGTTATGTTTAGGTTGTTATTTTAAATTTTGCTAGTTGTTTTCTGGTTTCTATAGCAAGTCATCATGGCATTTTTCTTTGACTAAATTTTCTGGTTTTGTACTTATGTTGAAACGATTGACTGTCTGGATCCTTGAATGTCATTGTGTGATTATGATTAGAATGAGTATGCTTAAGCCGAGCGGTTGCTTGATAGTTGGTAGTGATATAGTTTCTTGGTGCCAAGAGTGTGTGAGTTTTGTGTTATAAATTCTTACTCTGTGCATGCATCTAGAACTTTCCCGGTCTATTTTGTTAAGTTTGAAGTTGGTTGCTTAGGAAAGGATCACAGGCCCTTTTTTGTGTGCAGTCCACTTAACCTATAAGACCGTCCAAATATAAATAATCCCTTTGATCCCGGTTTGAGCCATAATTGACCATGTTCTTTCAATAACCCGCCACCATTCCTGTTTAATTTTGAATCCCTATTTTGGCCCTGGTCCTTCCTTGGACATCGTGCACCTCAACTCAGGCAATCTGCCTAAGTTGAGGGTGGCTACTATAGAGGTGAATGATAAGAAAAAGAGGATGGAGAAGATTGGTTGTGAAGAGAATGAAAATGCCGGTGTGTGCCTAAGAAAAGAAAAGAAAAAAAAAAGAGATGAAAAAGATCGAAAAAGTAATAAAAAGAATTGTCAAAATAAAGAGGCCGCACCTGTAGCTAGAGAGAAGGAAATAAAAAGGTGAATGAGGATGGACAAAGTAAGGTATGTGGTAATAAGACGTCGGTGGTTCCAATGAGGGCTTAGTCACTAACCCCTAAATGTATCCTACCTGCACCTGAAGCCTCATTACAAGCAAAAACAAGTCCTGTAGTGATCCTGAGCGGCTTTCTGAAGAACTGAAATAGAATAGTAAGGGCAAGCCTATGGTATCGCATGTGCATTGTTTGAAATCGTTTGTGAGTGTGAGCGCTTACCTAGTCCCAAATCTTGTGTGTGGGATTTCTTTGTGGTGAGGGCACCAAGATGTCTGTATTATCTATTGACTGTTAGGATAGCTGCGCGTGTGTATGTAAAGTGTTCTATCATATCGGAATGACATGTTTGGATCCTTGCAAGTTAGTGTTTCATACATTTGTGTGCTACGAGAGAGCTTGATTTAAAAGTGAATAAGATGTTGAATGACCATGAGTTGCTAGAGACACGAGTTTGTTTTCTTAGTTGAGTCATCTTATTTTTTTCTTTTATGTTATGTTGCTTGAGGACAATTGAATGTCTAAGTTGAGGGTGTTGATCTGCCGCCATTTTACGGCACTTTCGACGCCTCTAAACTAAGAACAATCGTACGTTTTCAAGCAACCGTCGTCGTTTTTGATGTGTTTATGTTATATTTTCAGGAAAGGGAGACAAACATGGAAACGGAAGGAAATACGGGCAAAACGACGTTCTTGATAAGAGTGACGGTCCGAGTGACAGACCGTCAAGCCCAAGCCGTCAAGATGGGGCAGCACCACTGCCTAGTGGTGATGGCCTGAGTGACGGACCGTCAAGCTAGTGACGGACCGTCAAGCCCAAGCCGTCAAGATGGGGCAGCACCACTGCCTAGTGGTGACGGCCACCGTGATGGGCCGTCAAGGTGGTGACGGTCCGTCACCCAAACCGTCAAGCTGAGACAGTGCGTTACGTGGATTCCGAACATTTTTGGGTTTACTTCCTGGACTCCTATAAATACCCTATGTTAGGTTTATTTTATGTGTCGAATATAATTCATTACCCAATAGTTTTAGAAGAGTTTTTTAGTCGATTTTGGAGAGCAACAACACGTTTTCTTGTTCTTGAAATTGTGTTCTTGATTTGTTCTTGGGATCTTGGTTTTTCTTGTTCTTGGATATTTGAAGATTGTTTTCATTATATTGTAAGAATCTCTTCTCCTTATTATGAATATGACTTTCTTCTCTTCTTCTTCTAGCATGATTAACTAAACTCCCACAACTAGGGTTGTGAGAGCCATGGCTAAAGTAGCGATATAGATTCCGGGTAGCGACGGGTTCAATATATATGATTTTCACGTTATTAGTCATTCATGCTTAACGTTTTCTAGTGGTTGCAAATATTAGAACATGCCTAGGTTTAATTTGCTTGAGTAATGAGATTAAAACCGGGAAACTTGATTAACGACGAGGATTCGAGACTATCAACTCTCGTCTTATGATTAATGCTGTAACTAGATTAATCTACTTGATGTTTAGGATTGAAATATAAAAGCACACCTTTTCAAGTTCGAGAGAATTGAAAAGTAAATTCGTCTATTTGGTTGAGAAACGTTTAGATGATACCATTAATTCAATCACATCGTGATACGCATATAGAAAGAACCCGGTTAAGCTTAGAATCGACATTGTTACCAACGCCATGGTAAACACTTCCCTAGTTCATTCTCCTACTGATTATTTCTCATACATTATTGTTTGTTTTGTTTACACATTGTTCACACAAAAAAAAAACCCTTTATTTACCGGAAACTATTGACCATTAGTCAACTAATTCACAAAAGACTTAACTTTCACCATATTCTCTGTGGGATCGACCCCAACCTTTGCTGGGTTCTATATTTGACAATGATCGCTTACGCTTCGTAATTGGAGTGGTACTTTGAGCGTTATCAGTTAATAAGCTAAGGGTGGGTTTTGACGTAGACTGGGTAGCCTGTTGAACACTTAGGTGTGGTTAGAGGATCCTTGGAGGGTCTGGGTTTCGAGATAATAAAGGGATTTAGATATAACTTTGTTGTTGTCATTGAATGTGTCAATGGTTGCTAGGTGAATTCCATGTGATTGTAAATTGGGAGTAAGACTGAAAGTCCGGGGTTGTAGTTGTTGGTTGTTGTAACCAGGGTGGAAAGTTGTCCTAAGGGTCTGTGAAGGGTCCGAACACCGGTAAGAAACACTACGGGTATAAGTGGTTTGGTTGGGCAGTTAGTCGGGTTAAGTCTGAATATCTAGTCAAGGAGGTGACTTGGGAAGCCTAGGTGTCAAGGTGACTTGGGAAGTCTAGGTGACAAGGTGACTTGGTAATTCTAAAGGTTAGGATGGTCGGTTTCGAAAAGAGGGGATTGATAAAAGTGATGTTGAAAGGGGTGAAGTATTTACCTTGTGCATTTTATCTTGATTTTTATATGATGGTAGGAGTGAATTCGGGTCAGTCCATGATGCCTACCTATACATGTGTTTTTTTACTGATTCTACTCTTGCTATACCTTTTTGGGTATAGTCTGGTTGCAGGGTTGGTGATTTCACAGGTTCAAGATTGCGGTGATCTTCCAGTGGGAGTTGTGTCCATCTTATGTTATAAGCTCATCTTGTAGAGGCTCTTGTACCGGATTAGACTAGGTTCTAAGGAGGGCTATCTCATATCGTAAATGATTTTCCGCAAGTTTTGTAAGTCATTATTTCCTGAAATTTTATAAAGGAAGTTCCATGTATAAAAAGGGGTTTTTATTTCATGATTTATTTCTTTTTCCGCATATCCAGTTGGTTCGGGTGGTAAGGGTTATCCTATCTAGGTGGATTAGAGTAGGTGCCCGCACGGCCCGGTAGTTGGGTCGTGACATAGAAGATGTCATTGTGTCACTTGACAAAACTGATATGAAAATCCTTATAGATTCAAAATGCTTGAAGCATATAACGTTTTTGAAAAACTTGTTTATCATCCTCATATAGATTAAATCAGTCAAGGTTGATGTACTAGAATCACCTCAATGACGTGGGTATAAAAATAACATTGTTTACCCTTAATCTTTCATATTGTTATGCAAGTTGATGACTTGAATTGAAACTCTTGGAGAGTTTTCAAAAGCAATAGATTATCTGCTGAAAGAAGTTGAAATGAGAAACATGCAAAATTGGATTGGTCCTGAAATACCATATGTTGTACAATTGTTGCATTTATATATCTTGCTATAACTATGAGCATGAAAAAGTTTTACTTCTATGTGGCGATATTGAATAAGAACAATAGCAAGTTCTGATATGAATGTATTTATCCTAACAAATATTGTCAAGATTTTTTTGGTTATGAAATGCAAGGAATTTATAGGATATACATAAAGTTTGATCTCAAATAAATTATATGTGTTCATATGTGAAGTACTTTCATATCTTGATGATCTACAAAGTAGTCTATTGTAGCTACTTTATTATAACGATCGGGTTCGTCATTACGGGTAAACTTTTCATACCAAGTTTTAGAGTTAGAAAACTCTGGGCTTGGGAGTTTGAAATGCTGGGCTAGGCTAGTCTCGGTCGGTTTTGAGGCGAGGTATGGTCTAGGGCAATCCGGGTAAGGATTGGGTTTGTTGTCTTGATGTAAGCTAGTTTTCCTCGTAGCTAACACATAAATGAGTCCTGGGGACTTTTTGGAATCAAATTTGGGTAAGTAGAACTCCAGGAATCGAGGTTGATGAGAAGGGATTGTTTCGAGATATCGGAAAAATAAGTGTGTTGTAAAATGGACTAGTTTTGGAGATTTTACGACTTTCTGTCCCATGTCAACCACTATAGCGGTTGATACTCCACCATGGCGATCGCCGCTACAGCAGAAGTCAAGTCAGTCAACCTCCGCCATAGCGGTTGACTCTGCTACGGCGGTACCGCTATAGCAGAGCGAATCGCTATAGAGGAGCCTAACGGGATTTAATGCAGAAACTTCCCCAAAAATATTCAGTTTTTACAAGTTCGTTTGGGAGAAGGGCTAGGGCGATTTCAGGCATTTTTCCTCCATACTTTATCATTTTTCTTTCCTAAGGTAAGGTTTCTACTCCCCGAACTCCATAATACTTTTTCTATGCGGTAGAATTTCTAGGATTAGACTTGGAAAAAGGTTTGGAAAGACTTAGGGAGGGTAGAATCTGGGAAAAATGGGATTCTATATGTAGAAGTTCTTGAGTGTTGCTAAATTACTGTTTTATGATCATGTGACCTTAATTTCCTAATTTTATCCATAAAAATGGTAGAACTAGGATAATTAATGGCGGGGAAGCCCGGGAAAAAGGGTGGAATGATCATGGGTGGCTTGGGGTTTGGGATTTTGCATAATCCGAGTTAAATTTAGGCCATATAATTGATTCTTGGTTATTGTGTATTCTTTTAGACCAAGAACCAGCAAGAACTTTGAAAAAATGGGAAAGCTCCGGTTGAGTAGAGCTTTGGATCATTTCGAGGTAGGTGATGGTTTGCTTTCTGTATGCTTTGTGTGTTTAAGTACTCTTATCTAAGTATTTGTATGAGATGCATAGCTTAGGAAATGATTAGAAATGTCTAATAGTCCTGTTAGCAGTTTGGTAAATTGAACGTTGAATTGTGCTTGTTGGTTTACAAGTTGATTGTTCATTTTTGTGACTGTGGATTGTTTGACATTTGGTTAGCTCAGGTAACACGCCTGGTACTAGATAATACTAACGGTTGACTCGGGAACCTCTCTTGGTACAGTATAATACTAACGGTTGGCTCGGGTACCACACCTGGTATGGGTTTACTTCCTTGTATTTTTGCATCTTTATTTAATGGCTCCCTGAGTGGACCAGGTTGTGAACTTGAATTGTGATTGTGTATTTTGGTCCTTGAGAGGCCGGGTTGTTATATTTCTTTACGAGTTGGTCTTGATGTATACTGGGTTGTTGTTTGACACTTAGGTGTTGTCTAGAGGGGATCCAGGGTGGGTCCGGGATATGTGACGATGCATAATTATTATTGTTGTATGTTGTTGATCATAATTGTGAAGTGGTTTACATGTGGGACAAGTTAGGTAGAGACTTGTAGTCTAGAAATGTAGTCTTGCCTATGTGTTTCTGTACTCTTACTTGATTTCTGTACTGCTCATACATTATTTATTTGGAACTGGCTGATGATCCTACCAGTACACGGTGGTTGTGTACTGATACTGTACTTTCTTGTCTTTTGTGAGTACAAAAAATCTTCCGGCGGTTGACGCACGACCTCACTTGTAGGCCAAACTTTCCGAGATATCAAGGGTGAGCTACTCGACCAAGCTGCCTTGGTGTCCATCTAGTTTGAGTTGTGATCCATTTGTTCGGGCTTAGACTATTTCATTTGTTTTGGGGTTGCATCCCCGTACTTTAAAAATTGTGCAATAAAATGGCTTCAGTATTATTTGACCCAGGTTCTACATATTCTTATGTATCTGTGAGTTTTGCGTTGGGTCTGGAATTGACTTGTGATATCCTTGACTCGCCTATTCATGTTTCTACCCCAATTGGAGAGTCTGTGATTGTGACTCATGTTTATTGTGTTTGTGGGGTTGCATATTTGGGTAGACTTAGTAATTCTGGATATGGCTAATTTTGATATTATCTTGGGCATGCCTGGATGTTCGCTTATCATGCTATGTTGAACTGTAACACTAAGCTGTGGCTCTAGAGATTCCGGGTAAGGATAGACTAGAGTGGGAAGGTGTGTACAGGCCTAAGCTAGTTAAGATAATATCATTTGTTCGGGCTAGGAAGCTAGTGGGGAGGGGGTGTCTAGCCTTCTTGGCTCATCTCCGAGATGATAATGTAAAGTCCCCGTCTATTGAGTCAGTTCCCATGGTTTCTGAGTTTCCAGCGGATTTGCCCGGCATGCCTCCAGACAAGGATATAGATTTCTGTATTGGTTTGGAGCCAGGCACTCGTACCATTTCCATTCCTCCGTATCGTATGGCTCCGACAGACTTGAGGGAACTTAAGACTCAGCTACAAGAACTCCTAGGTAAGGGATTTATTCATCCCAGTACTTCGCCTTGGGGTGCGCCAGTTTTATTTGTAAAGAAGAAGGATGGTAGTATGCGGATGTGCATAGATTATAGGCAGTTGAACAAGGTGACAATCCGGAATAAGTACCCCTACCTCATATAGAGGATTTGTTTGACCAGCTTCAGGGTGCATCAATGTTTTCAAAAATCCACTTGAGGTCGGGGTACCATCAGTTAAAGATTAGGCCTGAGGACATTCCTAAGACTTCCTTTCAGACTCGGTATGGGCATTACAAATTCCTAGTAATGTCATTTGGTTTGACCAATGCACCGGCAACATTCATGAATTTGATGAATGGGGTATTTAAGTCATATTTGGATTCTTCGTGATTGTGTTTATTGTGATATTTTGATCTACTCCAAGAGTAGGGAGGAGCATACTAATCATCTTCGTATTGTTTTAGACATCTTGAAACGCCAGAAGCTCTATGCAAAGTTCTCCAAGTGTGAATTTTGGTTGACTTCAGTTGCGTTCTTGGGGCATGTAGTTTCAGAAAAGGGGGTGATGGTAGATCCCTAGAAAATTAATGCAGTCAAGAGTTGGGTTCGGCCTAGTTCTGTGACTGAGGTGAGGAGTTTTGTTGGATTCGCAGGGTACTACCAGAAG
Source organism: Jaltomata sinuosa (assembly GCA_003996215.1). NCBI lineage: Eukaryota > Viridiplantae > Streptophyta > Magnoliopsida > Solanales > Solanaceae > Jaltomata > Jaltomata sinuosa. The sequence goes on along the minus strand of QJPP01007665.1, from coordinate 205,255 downwards.
TTTGTTAAGGATTTTGCGTCTATTGATACTCACCTAACCACGATGACACAGAAAGATGTACCATTCATGTGGTCCGACAAGTGCCAAAAGAGCTTCCAAAAGCTCAAGACACTTTTGACCACGACTCTTGTTTTGTCCTTGCCGGGTGTAGGTAAAGACTTTATTATTTACTGTGATGCTTCACATTCTGGTTTGGGTGCTGTATTGATGTAGGATAGGAATGTGATAGCCTATGCATCCAGGAAGTTGAAGGTGCATGAGAGGAATTACCCGACTCACGACCTAGAGTTGGCAGTGGTGGTTTTTGCACTAAAGATTTAGAGACACTACCTTTATGGTGTTAAGTGTGAGGTGTTCACAGATCATCGCAGTCTACAACATGTATTCACGCAAAAGGATTTGAATTTGAGGCATTGAAGGTGGATGGAGCTACTAAAGGACTATGATGTGACCATTCAATACCATCCGAGTAAGGCTAATGTGGTGGCAGACGCATTGAGCCAGAAAATAGTTAGCATGGGTAGTTTGGCTTGTTTGGGGGTGTCGACTCCGGGCATGGGAGTTTGAAATTCTAGGCTAGGCTAGTCTCAGCTGGTTTTGGGGAGAGGTATGGTCTAGGGTAATTTGGGTAAGGATTGGGTTTGATGTCTTGATGTGAGCTAGTTTTTCTCATAGCTAACACATAAAGGAGTTTGAAAAACTTTTCAGAATCGAATTCGAGTAAGTAGAACTCCCGAAATTGAGGTTGACGGGAAGTGGTTGTTCTGGGACATCGGGAAAATAAGTGTGTTGCAAATTGGACTAGTTTTGGAAATATTACGACTTTCTGTCCCGTGTCAACTTCTATAGCGGAAAAATTATCGCTACAACGGAAGTCAAGTCGGTCAACCTCTGCCATAGCGGTTAACTCCGCTACGACAGTACCGCTATAGCGGAGCAGACTACTATAGCGGAGCCTGATGGGATTTAATGCAAAAACTTCCCCAAAAATATTCAGTTTTCACAAGTTTGTTTGGGAGAGGGCTAGGGCGATTTCAGGCATTTTTCCTCCCTACTTCATTGTTTTTCTTTCCTAAGGTAAGGTTTCTACTCCTCGAACTCCGTAATACTTTTTCTATGTGGTAGAATTGCTAGAAGTGGACTTGGGGAAAAGTTTGAGATGACTTAGGGAGGGTAGAATCTGGGGGAAAAGGTGGATTCTATGTGTAGAAGTTCTTGGGTGTTGCTAAATTACTGTTTTATGATCATGAGACCTTAATTTCCTGATTTTATCCGACCACTTGAGTGGGCACTCCCTCTTAATGTGGCCCAGATCACCACAATGGAAGCATCCACGATCAAGTGTAGGCCTGTTAGCTGACGTATAAGACGTTCCCTGGCCTCTAGGAGCTAAAGACTGATTATGAGCTCCCTGACGACCACCTGTAGCAGCTGGCAGAGCTGACTGAATAGGACGGGCTGAGTATACCTGCTGATTATGACCCCTGGAATGTGAGCCACCATAATTTCCCTCACTCTGGGAGTTCTTGGCTAATGCCTTAGCCTTCCCCTTCTGTCTGACTCCCTCAAGTTGCTTCACATAATCCACCATATCATTAAAGCCCTTTCCTGAAGAAGTCATATGCACTGACAGTATCTGTAGCTCAGTATTCAAACCTTTCAAAAACAACCTGACCCGTTCCTCCTCGGAACCCAACAACTGTGTGGCAAAATGAGACAAGGCATGGAATTTAGCCTCGTAAGCAGAGACTGACATTCTACCCTGCTCCAAGTTCAAAAAATCATCTTTCTTCCGGTCCCTCAAAGTATGGGGTACGTACGTCTCTAAAAACAAAGGGTGGAACTGTTCCCAAGTCAGTGGCGGTAGAACAGAAGACCGACACTCCACATGAGACCTCCACCACTGCTTGGCATCACCCTGCAGCTGAAATGTGACAAACTCAACCCCATACTGACGTACAATACCCAACTTGTGCAACCTCTCATAGCAATCCAAGTTGAACTCATAGGCATCCTCTTTGTCGGTACCCTGAAAAGTAGGAGGTTTCAGCTTGAGAAACTTGGTCAGCATCTTATGCTCATTCCCTGTCATCATTGGGCCTAGCATTGCCTGAAGAAGTCATTCGTGCCAAAAGTTGCATCAATCCTTGGCGCTGTAGTAGCTTCTGGCTGAGGGTCCAAGGCCTGGTTTGCAAAACCGCGGGTATAGCTCAAGTACCAACCAACCCACTCAAAATATTCCAAGCCTACTGAAGGTTTTTGGTGTCATAGTAGGGAGACCTGCACCCCCAACTTGTGTCGCCTCCTCCTGCGCCTCACCATCTTCGACCATAACTTCTACATCTTCAGCAACGTGTTTCTGAGGTGGGGTAGGGGTTGCTTCACGCTCTCCAGCAGCCGCTTGAGCTCCACCCCTAGAGGGTGCATCTCTACCTCATCCTCTGCCCCTTACCCTGCCTCTACCACGGACAGCCAGGCCCGCTGCTGGGACCGCTGCTCTAACTCTGTTGTTCATTCTATTAACCATCTGCGGACAAAAGAGTGAATGAGTTTAGATACCAATTTGTATCACCAGATACCAATTGGAATCATGTGATAGCACGAAGGAAAGAAGGAAGAGATAGTTTTCCTAAAGCCCCATAGCCTCTCGAAGAAAAGTACAAACATCTCCACACTGTTCCGCAAGACTCTACTAGACCTGTTTGGTACGACGAGATCAACAAAACTAGGGCTCTGATACCATCTTTGTCATGACCCAGACCACCGTGAGTGGCACTCACCCAACCCCCGGGTGAGCAAACCATCACTTCCCTGAACTTAATCGTTCTAATAGCTCAAAACCAGTGCATAAAATAAACTAGTAGTTCAATAACAATAAATCAACTTCATTAATATAAACCTGCGGAAATTACCCCTAGAATCTTAAAGTCGCAGTACCAAACACTTCTACCAATGTCTAGAGTATGGGGATGCAACGCCAAAAATATAACGAAATAGTCTAAGCCCGAAACAAATAGGCTACAACACTAATGATAAATTCAAGGCAGCTTGATCAAGCGGCTCATCCTTGAAGTTTGGAACGCTGGTACTACAGATAAGGTTGTGTCTCAGTCGCTGAAAGATTTCCTGTACTCACAAGAAGAAAAAGCATGTGCAGTATCAGTACACCACCATTGTGTACTGGTAGGATCATCAGCCAGTTCTAAATAAATAGTGTATAATTCAGTACAACAAATCAAGTACAAGTACGGAAAATATGCAACAAGTCAATAGGCTCCCCTAGACTACAAGTCTCTACCTAACTCATTTCACATAAAGTCCACTTCTTATAACTCTAAGCTACAATCACAGAATTCGATGGCTCATCCTTATTACCTAGTCCGGACCCACCCTTGGATCTCTTCTAAACAACACCTAAGTGTTAAACAGACAACTCTGCCTTATCCAAGACCAACTCAACAAATATAATAGGATTCCCGATCACTCAAGAACCACCAGTGAATACCACAATTCAATAAGAACAGCCCGGTCCAATCATGGAACCAATAAACGTCAATGCAATGCAACAATATAAATGGCATGATGTAGTAAAATAAACCCGTTCCAGGCATGGTACCCGAGCTAACCGTTAGTATTTCGTACCAGGCGTGGTACCCGTGCCAACCATTTGTTATACCCGTACCAGGCATGGAACCCTAGCCAACCATTAGTATACCTATACCAGGCGTGGTACCCGAGCCAACCGGATGTCAAAAATCCACAGTCAAAATAATGAACAAACAACTTGTAAACCAACAAGCAACACACCGTTCAATTCACAAATTGTAAAACAGGACCCTTAGACATTCTACACAATTCCTCTAAGTCATGCAATTCATACAAACACTTAGATAAGAGTACAAAATATACAACATTCACAGTAATTCGTAAGCCATCACCTACCTCGAAATGATCCAAGCTCTACTCAACCCGAGCTTTCCAGTTTTCCGGATTCCTTTCTCGTTCTTAGTCTAAAATAACATACAAGTACATGAAATTAACAAACAAGGCCTGCACATTACCCGGATTACACCAAATCCCAGAACCCCAGGCCACACATGATCATTCCACCCTTTTCCCGGGCTTTCCCACTGTTAATTTCCCTAGTTCTATCATTTTCACGGATAAAAATAGAGAATTTAACAACATATGATCATTATATTTCACTTTTACCAAACCCCAAGAACTTTCATATTTAGAATCCCCTTTCTTCTCCGGATTTCACCATTCTTAGGTTATTCCAACCTTCCCCCAAGTTCCCTCCTAGCAATTCTACCGCATAGGAAAAGTAGTGCAAAGTTTGGGGAGTAGAAACCTTACCTTAGGGAAGAAAAACGATGAAGAACGGAGGAAAAACGCCTGAAATCGCCCTAGATCTTCTACCAAATGAATTGTAGAAAACCGAATTGTTTTGGGGAAGTTTCTGCATTAAAAACCCGCCGGCCCACTATAGAGGTCTCCACTTTGCTATAGCGGTCCCTCTATAGCAGACGACTTCCGCTATATCGGTCTTAAGCGGCGTTGACCGCCTTGACCACCGATATAACAATATTTTCCACCGCTATAGTGGAGGTCGCTTCAGTGGAGCCGTTGCGCTCGTCACAAATATAATGTTTGAAAATCTCTAAAATTTGGTCCTTTTACAACACACTTGCTTCCCCAGACGACCCAAAACAACCCCTCCACATCAAACGCGTTTTCGGGAGTTCTACTTACCCAATTTTGATTCTGAAAAGTCTCTCAGACTCCTTTATGACTTGGCTACGTGGAAAACTAGCTCAAAACAAGGCACCTAACCCAATACTTACCCGGATTTCCCTAGACTCAGCCTCGCTCCAAAACTGGCCGAGACTAGCCTAGCCTAGAATTTTAAACCCCCAAACTCAGAGTTTTCTAACTCTAAAACTTGGCACGATTGGACTACCCATAATGACGGACCCGGTCGTTACAACATCATAGGCCGACTAAGATCAAATAAGATAAAAGAATAGAAAATGCAAATATACTAAAGGGGAAAAGTAGAGGGAGTCAGTTTAAAGAAACAGGTCATAACTAGAGAATACCAAGGTACAAAAATAATCATCTGGCCGAAATATAAAGTAGGTAAAGTAAAACATAGCAAAGTGAGGTAAAGTGGAAAAGTCTAGCTACAACGTAACTGAGCCCCCATAAGCCCACAATGTACACACAATTAGAGAATAACCTAACCGAACCCACATAAGCCCGGTAGATACAACCAGCAAACAATAGACCCAGCTGAACCCCCATAAGCCAGTGGATTAAAACAACAAACATTAATGATATCAATCAACCTAATGTGGAAAATACAAGCGAAATCGTGCCATGAAATGCCATATGATATTAGCCAAGTGCCAATAGTATTGTATACTCGTCCTCCGACCGTAGCTCACAACGGCAAGACCCATAGGAGACTCGCGAAATCCAATACAAAATTTGAACAGTATTATATAACCGTTCCATGATAATAATCAGTGAAAACCACCCGGAACACTTTCCCTATGGCATGCAAGATTAACAATACAAGTAAAACCACCCAAAACACTTTTCCTTGGGCATGCATGTTTAAAAAGACAAGTAAAATCACTCAGAACACTTTCCCTCAGGCATGGAAGTGTAACCAAAACAGAACTTCGAAAATGAACCATGTTTTCACAAGAAAGTCCAAAAAGTATCAAATATCCAAGTCTAAAATCTCTTTCAAAAATTGAATGCAGTAATGAAATCAAATCTTTCATATGCCATTATGGAACAATCACAAGTCGAGGGGATAGATAAAACTTCACAACATTTATCATAATCAAGTCTAATTAACCCGCACTAAGGCAATCAAGTCCACAAGCTAAAGGAAAGTTCAGCATTCTAACATAGCACCTAGAAGAACCAAACTCTTAACACCCTCCAATAGGAACTACTCTAAGGCAACAACTATCCCAAATCTAAACTAAAACGGATAATTCATACTAAAGTGGCTACAAAGAGAAACAAACAAAGAGGAGTTTAAGGAATAAGTAAACTAACCTGGGGTCTAGCAATTCCAACACATACGGCCTCAGGTCAATAAATAAATAAATACAGAGGAACAATATTAAGGCAACACAATTAAGTGGAAATAATAAATGAGCTCCTAACCTACCTCGAAAACTACTAGAACTTCTATACGATGGATATCTAAATTAATCACCCCATACCCAAGCCGACTAACCAAGATAAGGCAATCAAGCATCTATCACAAAAGGTTCTACACCGACTACGCTATGACCTACAGGAACAAGCAAGGGTAAACTAGGGATCCCAACCCTGATTCTAAGCTAAAGCCTCTAAATCGACAACATGAATCAAATTTATTTAAGATAAACTATTCAATCCATTAAAGTCCCACCGACAATTAGCACAAACCATAAAATCACCTTAAAAGAGATAATTCTAGAAGTAAGTAAGCCGTAGTCTACCTAAATGCCAATCGCATGCGCTTGCACCCACGAGACCGGAGCTTTTTCTTTTCGGGAAGCTTCCGAAAAATGCCACGCTATCATACTGATAATCTACTTGTTACAATATGAACAATCATACCCATTTTAAAATTTAAAAATTTGGGTTGAAAGTCGGGTGACAAATCACCCATGGGGCCCATATGCGAATTTCAAAAATAAAACTAGGGAAAATGTCTCTCGTGGGACAACGATTGCATCCCCAAAATATTGAGCAGAACTGGCTCAAAATCTAGCCTAAATCGGCCCCCAACCCTAAGAACAATTCAAGAATTAACTAATGGAAATTTATGGGGTTAAAGGTCAGAAACTTACAATTAGACAACGGGAAAATGATCACGGAAAAAGAAAATATCACGCTAACACTATACTATGATCCCACACTGAGTTTGGGTGAAGAAGTTCACACTAACAACAGAGGATTTTCAGGTTTGAATGATTTAAAATAAAGAACGAACTAACATATACACTGCCATGTGTTTGGCCTTCGCTGACGCGGGCAAGACACCACGTACGCGGGCCTAGTCTGTGCACACATGAAAACCAAAGAGAGGCAGGGCCAGGTAACTCTTTATTGCGTACACAATGAGTCCACTTCATAGGCGGTCTCGCGTAGGTGGCCAACCCTCCGTACATGAAGGGTTAGATCTGCTACACAAGTTGCAGCAAAAAAATAGCAACTCCAACACCCAAAAATGCCTCGTATGGACCCTCATAATTCATCTGGGGTCTCGTAAATGCTAACAAACTATGTTACCCTATCAAAAATGGCATTTTGGACTCAACAGAATTGACAAAATTCCCAACAGAAATCAATTTAATGAAAAGTGAGCCCCACGCTTAAAAACCAACTTTTACTAAAAGGAACCCAATAGCCCAAAATGAGTCTGGAAGCCTTGGGACCTAAACCAAAGGTCTCTCAAGCCCAAAAGCCAATGTTCCAGAGCTAACAGTGCTGATGAAATTCCCATCCAATGCTGTATTCTCCAAATATTAACCAAAGTCAACTTTTTCAGCTTGAAGAGTTTCAAAATAGGGAAATGGGCTTGAAACACAAATGAACCACCCAGGAACCAAACCGTCAGTCCTGAAAAGTCATAAATAACCTGTAGCCGCTGTGAGAAAGCTAAAAACACTGAAAAAATATGAAAATAGAGAAAAAGACCTTGAGGATCGTTAGAACAACCACTACTAAAAGCGCTTTTGTCCTTGAAAGTTAGGAAAATGAAGGTACCTAAAGGCTCAAAAAGACTAGGATACTGGGCTCTAATATCCTGCTCGATCTTCAAGGTAGCCTCCTCAATGGGATGATGTCTCCACTTCACTTTAACCATCATAATATCTCTAGACCTCAATCGTCTAACATCCCAAGCTAAAATAACTACTGGATCCTCCTCAAAAGTAAAATGACCATCCAAGTGAACTGAATCCCACTGAAGCACATGAGACTCATCTGGAATATAATGACGGAGAACCCACACATGGAAAATAAGATGAATACTAGAAAAAGCTGGAGGCAAGTCTAACTCATAAGCAACATCACCCACCCACTGAAGAATCTCAAATTTTGAATAACAAATAATATGTCTGGCCTAGTCACAGTAAGATACAATAGTTTATTAATCATTCTTCTATATACTGATGGATCTTTAAGCGGTGAATCCTTTCTTGATATACCTAGGGCTAAGCTTACCCCTCCTCCCAAACCTCACCATGCCTTTTATGGGTGACACATGGAGGAATAGACAATCACCAACCCCAAACTCTAAGGCACGATGCCTATGGTAAGCATAACTCTTCTGCCTACTCTGAGATGCCCGAAGTCTATCCTGAATCATCCGAACACTTTCCAAAGAATCACGCAACAAATATGTACCCTGCATCCTGGCCTCAAAAGCATCAAACCATCCAATCAAAGACCTAAAATGCCTACCATATAATGCCTCAAATGGAACCGTCTGGATACTCGAATGGTAACTATTATTATAAGCAAACTCTGCCAAGGCTAGAAACTAGTCCCACTGACCCCCAAAATCCAGAATGCAGGCATGGAGCATGTCTTGAAAAACTTGAATAGTCAGCTCAGACTAGCCATCAGTCTGTGGTTGAAATTTCATGCTAAGATCAACCTGAGACCCTAACTCTGCCTAAAATGCCCTCCAAAAGTGAGAAGTGAACTGCGTACCTCTATCTGAAATAATGGACACCAAAACACCGTGAAGACAAACTATCTCTCCCACATAGATCTGAGCCAACCTCTTAGCATTGAAGGAAGACTAAAAGGGTAGAAAGTAAGCAGACTTAGTCAACCAATTTACGATGAACAAATGTTATTGAAACCATGAAAAGTATATGGTAGGCAAACTACAAAGTCCATCGAAATCCACTCCCACTTCCACTTAGGAATGAGCAAACCCTGAAGAAAACCACAAGGTCTCATGTGCTCGAACTTAACCTACTGACAGTTTAAGTACCGAGATACAAACTTTGATATATCCCTCTTTATCCCGCTCCACCAGTAATGTTGTCTTAAGTCCTTATACATCTTAGCTACCCCGAGATGAATGGAATATCTAGAAAAATGTGCCTTCTGCAATATCAACTAAATCAAGTCACCATCTCTCGGAACACATATGCGGCCCTTGAATCTCAAGACACCCTCAGAATCTAAGGAGGCCTTCCTGGCCTCACTACTCAACACCTGATTTTGTAGCCCACAAAGACGACTATCCTCAGAATACTGCTCTCAAATCTGCTCCCACAACTTAGACTGAGCCTTAACTCGGGCAAGAATCCCTCTAGGGTAAAAAATGTCAAGTTGAACCAACCTATTAGCTAAGTACTAAATGTCGAAAGCCAAAGGCCTATCAAAAACTGATAGGAAGGCTAAACTACCCATACTCATCACCTTCTTATTCAAGGCATTTGCTACCACATTCCCCTTGCCCGGATGATAAAGAATAGAGAGTTCATAGTCCTTCAATAACTATAGCTACCTCTGCTGCCTCGAATTAAGATCCTTCTGGCTCAAAATGTACTATAGGCTAAGACGGTCAGTGAATATCTCACAATGAACACCATACAAGTAATGCCTCAAAATCTTAAGCGCGAAAACTATTGCTGCCATCTCTAATTCATGGGTAGGGTAGTTGCGCTCATGTAACTTCAAGTTTCTATAAGCATACGCTATCACTCACCCTACTGCATCAGAACATTACCCAAACCAACACCTAAAGCATCACAATAAACAGTAAGACCAGGGCCTTCAATTGGAAGAGTCAATATCAGAGATATAGTTTGCAAGGCCTTAACATTCAGAAATTTTGCCTCGCACTCATTAGACCACTGAAATGGGACATCCTTCCTAGTCAGTCTAGTCAATAGTACAACTATGGAAGAGAAGCCCTCGACATATCGCTTGTAGTAACCAACCAACCCAACGAAACTATGAACTTTGGTTGGAGAAGTGGGCCTAGTCCAATCACGAACTGCCTTAATCTTCACCAGGTCTACCATGATCTCATCCTTGGACACCAATGCCCCAAGAATTCTACAGACTTAAGCCATAACTCACACTTCAAAAACTTGGAATAAAGCCAGTGATCTCTCAAAGTCAGGAGCACAATCCCCAAATGTTGCTCGTGCTCATCCCTACTCCTCAAGTATACTAGAATGTCATTAATGGAAACTATCACAAATGAGTCCAAATAAGGCCTGTACCCGGGGTTTATCAAGTCCATAAATATGGCTGGGGCATTGGTCAACCCAAATGACATCACTAGGAACTCATAATGGCTGTAGCAAGTTTTCAAGGTTGTCTTAGGGATATTCGTCGCCCAGATCCTCATCTAATGGTAATCTGATCTCAAGAAAATCTTAGAAAATACGGCTTCACCCTGAAGCTGATCAAATAGGTCATCAATATGTGACATCACATACTTGTTCCTAATAGTCACCTTATTGAACTGCCAGTAATCAATACACATACCTATAGTGCCATCCTTCTTATTCATAAAAGGGACATGAGCACCCCACGAAGAAACACTCGGTCGAATGAAACCCTTACCTAGAAGGTCCTAAAGCTGAACACTAAGCTTTTTCAACTCAACAGGACCCATACGGTAGGGTGGAATAGAAATAGGTCTGGTGCCTGGCTCAACATCAATAGAAAAGTCTATATCACACTCAGGCGGGAGTCCAGGTAAGTTAGCAAGAAATACATCGATGATCTCTCGGACTACTGGAACAAAATCGATAGAGGGAAACTTGACACTAATATCACGGACATAAGCAAGGTAAACTAGACACCCCTTCGACACCAAACTCCTCGCCCAAATATAAGAAATGATCCACATATACATGTCACTAACAGAACTCTGCCATACAACCGGGGGTATACCAACCATGTCTAAGGTAATGGTCTTAGAAAACAAATCCAAGACCGCATGATAAGGGTATAACTGGTCCATGCCTAGGATAACATCGAAATCTAACATATCAAGCACAACAAGGTCTACACTAGTGTAACAATCCCGAATAGTCACTAGATAGGATTTAAATACCCGATCCACTACTAAAAAATCACCTACGGGAGTAGCTACACACGATGGCCTAGGCAAGGGCTTACTGGACAATCCCAGTCGAGAAGCAAAGTAAGCAGACATGTATGAATGAGTAGAGCCCAGATCAAATAAGACATATGCTAGCTGCTGGAATATTAAAATTGTACCTGTGATCACTGATCTGAAGACTTTACCTCTATCCTACCAAGAATGACATACAACTGACTGCACCCACCTCTAGGCTAAATACCTATGCAACCACTGGTCCTACCTGGTTAGGAACTACCATGAGCAACCCTACTACTGTGAGATCTTCCTCTACCACACTGAGCACCACCTCTAGACGGTGGCACCACTGCCCTAAGCGGCTGGGCAGCTGCTGAGCCATTCTACACCGGGGATAATCTCTAGAATAGTGACCAAACTACCCATACTCATAACACGTCTGAGAGGCCCTGCCATGCTATAAAGTACCTACTGAACTAGAACAGCCACTACAACCTTAAGACCCAGAATATGAACCCCTCAAATACTGACTGGAGCTTGGACCACTGTACCCTTACTGGCTGATACTACTAAAAAGCTGAAGTGAGGCCTGAATAGGCCTAGTAGGATAAAAGCACCTGTGTTTTTGACCTTTACAAAAAGAACCCCTACCACAAAAATAGGAACCACTGTAGCTTCCTTAACGTCAGGGTCTTTTATTGCTGCCTCTGTGGGTCTTGCGATGAATAGACTTAATCGTACGAGCTTGATGAACCACCTCTAAAAAGGAATAGGTAGAAGACATCATACTCTCTGTAGCCAAACAAAGCTGAAACCTCAACCCTCTAATGAAGAACTGCACTCTCTCATGCTAGGTAGGCAGAATCATAGTTGCATATCAGGATAACTCATGGAACCTCGACTCATACTGTATCAGAATCATAGAACCTTGCTCCATCTTTGAGAATATATCCTGAAGTCTCTCCCGCTCACTGTAAGGCATGTACTTCCCCAAGAAAGCCTTGGAGAACTGTGTCCAAGTCATAGAAGGGGACCCAGATGGTCTACTCTCTAAATATTCTCTCCACCACTATCTTGCTGGACCATCAAGCTAAAAAATAGTGTAATCTGCCCCATAAGAATCCACTAGACTGAGGTTATATAACCTTTCTCGTTAACATGAAAGAAACTCATGCACATACTCCCCTGGAGAACCAAAAAACCTCAGAAAGGCCAATATAAGAAACTGACCCAACATCTTCTGCTCCTCAGAAGTCATGATTGGTTGGGCTACCATCGGTGGGTTAATAAGAAACTGGTTGTACCTCAATTTGGGGAGCAGCATCCGCAGGTTGCGCTCTTATACTCTAAACACCTTGCACTGCTTCCAGGGTTAAAATCTGAGGTAGGCGTCCCAAGGCACTCAATAACTGAGCAATAGCGGCTTGAAGTGCCAATGAAACTGTAGGTCCAGGTGGAGGCTGGGCTGTTCCCTGTCCCACTGGCTGCTGCGGTGGTGAACCTATTCCCTCCCTAGCGCACACGCAAGTGTACGTGGTCGTGCAAGTAATGCAGTGGCTCTTGCGAACCAAATATTGATCCCACAGGGACTTGTGCTTAGAAATCAATCTAATCTCAGCTAATACTATTGAAGTTAAACAAATGCTATTTGTAACCAACAGTTGAACTTTATTTTGTAACTAAAAAACAAGAGTTAACGACTATGTAAAACTTCAGATTGTAAACAATATGTGGAGAAAACCAGGGTTGAGCCAATAACTACACATTCATGCTTAACTATGGTTTATAGCTGGTGTTAATGTTTATTATGATCGTTGGTTCACGGGGTTGATATTATAACCCAAGAACGGTCATCCTCTAAGTCATCTATCCAAATTAATCTCACAACTACATCATTGAGCGGGGATGTTAGTCTTTAACTTGGATGCATTCATCTATCTTCCCATTTTATTAACCAAGTGGGGCGTTTAGTTATATTTCTATCCTAACTGCAAATCATACTTCATACTTGCTAACTAAAAACAAAAGATATGATCCACACCTCCTACATTCTTCATTTTGTCTCTTAACTCCTATGGTCAATTCGTTGTGAGACTTAGATGTATCCTAAAGTTCATGACGCTTTAGAATAGTAATAATAAGAAAGTAAGAACAACCACAAGACATGATAAACAATCAAACCAACCACAATTCCATAATCAAGCATTCATGTTGTAGCCTCAACCTTAGAACGAGGGTGTTTAGCCACTCATACTCTACTTTACGATTACAAAAGTGTTGTAGTTCATACAAGAATTAAGTAAAGATAAAGAAGATAAAAATAACCCCAAGGCTGCCTTATACTTATGGCTTTCAATCCCAAAAGTCGTTCCAAGGTGTTTATAATTGAAACCAAGTGTCCTATTTATAGTGTGATACAAAATCTATTCGCCGGGAATGAAGTTCGTGACACGCTGCTCGTAGCCCTAATTAGGCAGTGTGTCACACTGCCTGTAGCCCTGTTTGGCTGGTGTATCATGCCCATAACATGGCTCCCCTCTGGAATTTGGCAGCTTGAAGCTTCCCACCTCCGTGTCATGCCTCCCATCACGGAGGATAGCTTCCGTGGCATGGGGGTGGGTCTTTTGACGTCCGTTTTGGCTCCTATGAACTCTTTCCACCTTGCTTTGTGTCTCAATGGTTTGTAGCATGTTTGTTGGCTTTAATTAGCTTCCATAAATCCTCCTAAGGTCTCCTACAAGAGCTCACAACACACATAAGTCCACACAAAAAAAAGAAGCTCGTACAAGTACGCTAGAATAGGCATAGCTCAAGCTAGCAAAGCTAGTTTCCTCGTCTAAAGTCTATTTGATTCTTTTAGCTTATTATTTGTTCCAAATGCTACCCAAACACTATAAAAAAGCACGTTAGTCACAAAGTACTCCCTTTACACACTAAATACCTCTATATTGTATCAAGTTATGCTTAAAACTAAGCTAAACGTGCGAGGATAACAACACTTAGGCGTATAAATACGCCTAAGATCACCACCCCACACGTAAAGCCTTGTTCATCCTCAAACAACTCTCTACACTAATCACAATCAAGGAAGACTCCAACACTACACTAAGATGCTCATGCTAGAACTACAACAATCACATGAATAGCAAGTTCTACATTTGGCATGCCTTGTACACATAGAATCACATGAATACTACTTCAAGACCTCCTAGCCTCAAGTATTAACTCTTATCAGTGGACAAACTCACATGTAATACTCGACATGAAATCATATAAGCCACCTATCTATCATCAATTAAGTGCCCTCACCACAAGAGAGTTACCCATTTTTACTCACACATATGCAAGTTATCACACGAATGGGTGTAGGAATCAAATTCTCGCTCACTCTCACAAAGAATTCATATGTCACATAAGATGAACTATAGGCTTGCCCGTAGTGTAGTACTCTACTGATGTCAGAATGCCAAAGCTCAAGATCAAGTAGGACTTTAATGGTTGTAATATAGGCTAAGGGACGGGTAGGATCTATTTGGTCAAGGCTGAGGCTTACAAGTGAGGTCGTGCATAAACCACCAGAAGATTTTCTATACTCACAAAAAGACAAGCAAGTGCAGTATAAGTACACAACCACCGTGTACTGGTAGGATCATCAGCCAGTTCTAAATAAACAATGTATGAGTAGTACAAAAATCAAGTAAGAGTATAGAAAACACATAGCAAGACAACAGGTATTCATAGACTATAAGTCTCTACGTAACTTGTCCCACATGTAAACCACTTCACAGTTATTATCAATAATCCACAACAATAACAGTCATATTCCATTACATATCCTGGACCCATCCTGGATCCCCTCTAGACAACACCTAAGTGTCAGACATACCACCCGGTCTACACTAAGACCAAAACTCATAAAGCAATGCAATTAATCTCGGCCTCTCAAGGACCAAAATACACAACCACAATTCAAGTTCACAACCTGGTCCACTCAGGGAACCAATAAATAAAGATGCAACAACACAATAAAGTAACCTCATACCAGGCGTGGTACCCGAGCCAACCGTTAGTGTTATCCCATACCAGGCGTGGTACTTGAGTCAACCGTTAGTATATCCCGTACCAGGAGTGGTAATCGAACCAACCTTTAGTATATTCCATACCAGGCCTGGTACCCGAGCCAAACAAATGCCACATAAATCCACAGTCACAAACAATGAACAATCAACACTTGTAAACCAACAAGCAATAACACTTAGTTCATTTCACAAGACTGAAAAACAGGACTTTTGGACATTCCTAAGTTATTCACTAAGCAATACAAACCATACAAATACTTATACATGAGTACACCAATATACAATGCATACATGAATCAATAACCATCACCTACCTCGAATAAGCAAGATCTACAATGCCAAAGCTTTTCCCCTTTCAGGATCTCTTGCTTGTTTTTGGTCTAGAAACAATACACAGTAACCAAAATCAATACTTATGACCTATAAATTACCCGGATTATGAAAAATCCCAAACCAGGCCAACCATGATCATTTCACCCATTCCCAGGATTTCCCACCATTCATTCACCTATATTCATCATTTTTACGGATTCCCTTAGAGAATTATGGCTAAATGATCACTACCCATTATTAAGAATCAAGACCCAAGAACTCTACCACCTTAGAATCCCCTTTTTCCCCGGATTATACAATTTCTAGGTCATCCCAAACCTTTACCCAAGTACACCCCTAGCAATTCTATATAATAGGAAAGATACCACAGAGTTTGGGGAGTAGAATCCTTACATTTAGGATTATAAATGATGGAAAACTGGTAGAAATTGCCTAAAATCGCCCCTTCTTCTCCCAAAACGTTCCAGGAAAAACTAAACTATTTTGGGGAAGTTTATGCATTAAATCCCATCATGCTCCACTATAGAGGTCCACTCCATTATAGCGGTACTACCATAGCGGAGTCATCCTCTATGGTGGAGGCTGACCGACATTGACTTTTGCTATAGCGTTAATTTCTCCTCTATAGTGGAGATTGCTATGGCGGAGTGTCAACCACTGTAGCAGTTGACACGGGACAAAATATCATAAAATCTTCAAAACTAGTCCATTTTACAACACACATATTTTTTTGACATCCCAGAATAATCCCTTCACGTCAACCTCGATTTCGAGAGTTCTACTTACCCGAATTCAATTTCGAAAAGTCCCGAGAACTCCTTTATGTGTTAGCTACAAGGAAAACTAGCTCGCATCAATACATCAAACCAAATACTTACTCGGATTACCCTAGACCATACCTCGCTCCAAAACTAGCCAAGACTAGCCTAGCCCAGAATTTCAAACTCCCAAACCCGGAGTTTCTAACTCTAAAAATTGGAACAAATGGTTTACCCATAATGAAGGACTCGGTCATTACAGACTATCTTCCCTAAGCTCTTTAATACATCACCTTTTTCATTTAATTTCATCTCCAACCAACCCATTTTACACTTCTATTATCCTCCCAACTTTCTTTTGTTTTGCCCAGTCTCTTTAATCTAGCTTACACATCTTTCGTATGGAGTATGTGCTATCACCACACAATTAACTTATTTTCATTACATTACTCCCTAACAACCAACATATAAACATTATTATGACACCAAAAGTTGTTTCTTAGGGCTTCAATCTAACTTTTTCCTTCTTCAATTTTAACCTCCTTAACATCTTAATTTTTCAACTAAAGCGCTTAGGAGTTTTAGATCAAATTGCAGGCAATTGAAAGAAAAATAATAGGCTATATATGAGGCTACCAAAGAATAGGCTAGAGGATCAATGGGGCTAGCTAAGGTTATGCACAAGGGTAGATAAAGAGGGTATAAAACATGGCTATCAAAGAAATACGTATATCATCTCCTAAACTCAACAATCTTTATTTCTAGACACCACAATGCAATCATGGAATAGCAATATCCTCGCTCACACATGGCACATGTTCAAATCAAGTAGGCTACATATAGACTCTTAACCAAGAAAATACATGAATTCACATTTAAGCTACATTATACAAGATCAAATAAAAGAGCCTTAGGTGTCTCACAGTAGTCATTTAATTTTTCAAAATCATGCCATAGAATTCAACACCAACTTGCAATAAGTAATCATGTGTAGCTCCTAGCATGAGCATCTATTCCTAAAAAAAAATAAAAAATTTACTCCTAAAAATCAAAAAGGATACTGGGTTCAAAGGGCTTCCCCTCAGAAAAGAACCGAAAAGAAAAACTGAGGGGTGGGTGAAGTGTGCTTCTACTAAATAAAAGACCAAACAAAAAAATAAAACAAACAAAGAAGTATCTTTTTGTAAATTTTTCAATTTAGTCAAAAATAAGACTCGACATCCTATAACACACTTCACTCTAATGAAATCGGAAGATTTCCCACCCCACACATAAAACCACACTTTGTACCGTAAGTATAAATTAAAAGCAAGGGTAGAAGTACTCCCTGAGGCCTCTAGGCCTAGCTAGTAGCATCAAGTCCATAATTTTGGGTCTAAAAGACCTCACACTTGATGTTTTCCATGCTCCTTAGCTCAGATCTCAGGTACTCAGACTTTCCTTCAACCTGTTGATATAACAAAAAAACAACACCAAAAGTAATACTAAAGAAAAACTAGAAAGAATAAAAATCCTACCTTAACTTGGGTTGCCTCCAAAGCAGCGCCTGATTTACCATCACGACACGACCCAAATCACAACTCTTAGTCCCATTCTCTCATTCTTTTTCTCCTACTCGGGGCCCATCTTCTCCTTCTTTTAAGACCTCTCTTATGCTCACACTTGAGGTCTGGGGCCTTCCTCACATTTATCTTCTTAGAATTTCGTTCAGGTCTCTCAAGTTCAGGCTATTTTGGCAGTTTGGGCAGCTCTATGAGAGTGTTTGAAAAGGTAAGTAGAGGTGCGCTATTTTTAACCCCACACTCATCCACTTTTATAGCTGTGATCATGCACAGATCTTTGTAGTGTGAGGGTGTGTTGAGTGTTGTGTATACTTTGAAGGTCACCTCTTCATCATTCAGCCTCATTTTGAGCGTGCCCTCTCTTATATCAATCAGTGCCCCACTGATCGCCAAGAATGGGCATCCCAATATGATTGGTACCCTTTCATTTGCTTCATAATCAAGAATAATAAAGTCAGCATGAATAATGAACTTACCAACGTTGATGAGAACATCCTCTATGATTCCTTCAGGTACTACTCTGGTTCTGTTCGCCATCTGTAGCACAACTGAGGAAGGTCGTGGCTTCCCCAACCCAAGAGTCTTGAACAATGAAAGGGGCACTAAATTTATGCTAGCCCCAAAATCACTCAAAGCCTGAACCACATCACTTTTATTGATTTGTATGGGAAGGGTAAAACTCCCAGGGTCCTTGAGATTTTTGGGAATTTTGCTCATCACCATAGAACTACACTCTTCAGTAAGTGCCACAGTCTCAATGTCTGCCAACTGTTTCTTGTTCACCACTATATCTTTCAAGTACTTTGCATACCTAGGCATTCCCTACAAAACATCTAACAAAACAAGGTTAATGTGAAGTTCTCTGAACGTGTCAAAGAACTTCTTAAAACAGGCATCCTCTGTTTCTTTATTAAGCCTTTATGGGAATGGTGGTGGTACTCTGTTGCGAGGCTGCTCAATTGGCTTCTCATTAGGTTACTCAGACATCCCCTTTTTGCTAGCTTCTTTCAACTCAACCTGCTTCTCTGTTTGCTTGGAAGTGATCAAATCTTCTTGCACCTCATGATTTTTCTTTGGAGGTGCATCAATCAAATCTTTCCCGCTCCTCAAGGTGATTGCCATCACTTACTTTGGCTTTTCTGTATCACTAGGCAAACCCCCTTGAGGTCTTGTATTTTGTGCCTGAGCTAGCTATCCCATTTGCACTTCTAATGTTTTTGTGGCTAATTGCTGATTTTTTATGTCAGCAGCCATCTTTGCTTGCTCTGCAGCAATCTGTTCTTGATTGGCCATGATCTTCTTCAGCATGTCCTCAATATTGCTGGCATGAGTGGTGATTTACATACCTTGCTACTGTTGAGCCTGATTACTACCCTAAGAGTAGTTGGGATGACCCTGCCAATTTCGATTGTAGGCATTACCATAGTTTAAATATCCTTTTTGTGCATACCTACAAAGTTTACCAACTCTGAATTTGCTCCACACAAGTCTGCAGAATGACCACTCAGACCACAAGTTTAAGACCAAGTCTGGACTTTTTGAACTACATTCACTTGAGACTGAGGTTGAGTCACACTTAACTTGTTAAACTGAGCCATCATCTGAGTCTTAAAACTGGCCAACTGTGCTGCTAACGCGGTGACACTATCTAACTCAATCATACTTGCATCCTTCTTCACCATATTTCTGGACATGTCACCATTCCATTCAGGATTCCCTTGTGCGATACGGTTGAGGAAAGTATATAGCTCATCATATGTCTTTTCAGAAGCCTGACCACCTGCCACTGAATCTAGCAAAATATTTGTATTATGGCCAAGTCTTTCTACAAAAGTGTGAGTGAATACCTCATTGGTCTGCTGGAGTTATGGACAATCCCGTATAAGATATTTGAATCTCTCATATGCATGATAAAGATTCTCATCTGGTTTCTGCTTGAAGCTTAGAATCTCAATCCTCAATTTTGCAGTTTTTCCTGATGGAAAGAATCAGATGAGGAACTTCTTTGATAACTTATCCCATGTTGTGATCGAATTTGAAGGTTCTACCTTCAACAATTTTTCTTCTTCTCTCAATTGTGAGAATGGAAAAAACGTGAGCCTCACATAGTCTGTGGAGACTCCTGCAGGAATGAATGTGTCACTGATCTCCAAAAAGTTTTGGAGATGAACCTGTGGATCTTCATGTGACATGCCTGTAAACTGCCCAATTGTGTGCAATAATTGCACCATATTCTGCTTCCGTTCAAATCTACCTCGTGCGGCTAGCTTTGGAGTGCAGGAGGTCACATTAGTTGCGAGTGGGATTGCCACTTTGCGCATAGTCCTGTGAGCTGGTGGTGGTTCCTCCACCATAACTGCAGGGAGGGTCTCAGCCGATTAAACTTTCCAGTTTTGATCGAGAAGTGTTGCTTCTCTCAACACTTGGTGCAAGTGTTGCTCAGGTTCAGGAAGTGGGTCAACCAATTCCTTATCCCTTGCCAGCTTGCAAAAGTTTAGAACATGTACCTGCATGTTCAGTAACTAAGATCAAGTTGTTAGCACTTATAAAAAAAATTGTAAAAACAAAAATCAGATGGCTGCTAATTTTCAAGTCCCCGGCAATGGTGCCAAAAACTTGTTCTCTCCCTAGCGCACACGTAAGTGTACGTGGTCGTGCAAGTAATACAGTGGCTCTTGCGAGTCAAATATCAATCCCACAAGGACTTGTTCTTACCAACAATCAAATTTCATTTAATACTATTGAAGTTAAACAAATGCTATTTGTAACCAAGAGTTGAACTTTATTTTGTAACTAAAAAACAAGACTTAACGACTATGTAAAACTTCAGATTGTAAGCAATATGTGGAGAAATCCAGGGTTGAGGCAATAACTACAAATTCATGTTTAACTATGGTTTATTGCCATTGTTAATGTTTATCGTGATCGTTGGTTCACGGGGTTGATATTATAACCGGGGAATGGTCATCCTCTAAGTCATCTATCCAAATTAATCTCACAACTACATCGTTGAGCATGGATGTGAGTCTTTAACTTGGATGCATTCATCTATCTTTCCATTTTATTAACCAAGTGGGGAGTTTAGGTATATTTCTATCCTAACATCAAATCATACTTCATACTAGCTAACTAACAACAAAAGATATGATCCACACCTTTTACGTTCTTCATTTCGTCTCTTAACTCCTATGGTCAATTCGTTTTGAGACTTAGATGTATCCTAAAGTTCATGACGCTTTAGAATTGTAATAATAAGAATGTAAGAACAACCACAACACATGATAAACAATCAAACCAACCACAATTCCATAATCAAGAATTCATGTTGTAGCCTCAACCCTAGAACGAGGGTGCTTAGCCACTCATACTCTACTTTACGATTACAAAAGTGTTGTAGTTCAACCAAGAATTAAGTAAAGATAAATAAGACAAAAAGAACCCTAAGAAAGACTTCTCCTTGTGTTTTTCAATCCCAAAGTCGTTCCAAGGTGTTTACAATTGAAACCAAGTGTCCTATTTATAGTGTGAGACAAAATCTATTCACCAGGAACGATGTCCTTGACACGTTGCCTCCCTATCTAGATGGCGTATCACGCCTATAACACGGCTCCCCTCTGGAATTTGGAAGCTTGAAGCTTCCCACCTCCATGTCACGCTTCCCATTGCGGAGGCTAACTTCCGTGGCATGGGGGTGGGTCTTTTGACTTTCATTTTGGCTCCTATGAACTCTTTCCACCTTTCTTTGTGTCCCAATGGTTTGTAGCAGGTTTGTAGGCTTCAATTTGCTTCAATAACTCCTACAAGAGCTTACAACAGACATAAGTCCAAAAACAAATAAAGCTCGTTCAAGTACGCTAGAATAGGCATAGCTCAAGCTAGCAAAGCTAGTTTCCTCGTCTAAACTCTATTTGATTCTTTTAGCTTATTATTTGTTCCAAATGCTACCCAAACACTATAAACAAGCACGCTAGTCACAAAGTACATCCTTTACACACTAAATACCTCAATAGTGTATCAAGTTATCCTCAAAACTAAGCTAAACGTGAGAGGATAACAACACTTAGGTGTATAAATATGCCAAAGATCAGGACCCTATGGCACTAACTATGGAGAAATTTCAGGCTCCTAATCATATGCAGGCTCAGGTGATGGCACTCTAGCTTGGCCTAAAGGTAATGCTATTTCTTATGCCCGACCTCAACTTTTGGGTTGACCTCTACCTATGCCCTGAGTTGGGGCCATAGCTGCTAGTGTGAGGGCCTCGCCCTCGACCACTGTGGCTCTCATCCTAACCATCTGAGAAAGAATGAAACAAACACGCACGATAGAAAATCAAAAGATGGAATATTTCCTAAGAATGTCCTGTAGCCTCCCGATGATAGGATACATACGTGATCATACAAATATGAGAAACTCTACTAGACACTTGCTCTTGTACCAATGATACCAGTGAACCTAGATCTCTGATACCAATCTGCCACAGCCAAATTTCTCATGTTATGATGGCACCTACTGCACCCAACCAATATGTAAGATGAAACCCGAAATAGCAAGTAATAGGCTAATACAAGATATAACATAAGATCGGAAAAGCAAAGACACGATAGAGATAGTGAAAGCAGAAAATGTAATATAGTGGAAAAAAGGAGTAAGTTATACAGGAAATCCCCAAAACCTAGTATCAGTCGGTACAAAAGCTACTACAACATAAGGGATACTAGATATATACAAAAATACATAGCAGTCACCAAATATACAAAAATGGGACTAATGCCAAAATATAAGGAGATAAGTCAGCTCTGGACGCTAGAAGCTCACCCTAGATCCCTGAATTAGCAACTCCATACTAGGATAGTGTCAGTAGTGATAACTTGTACTAGGGTCTGCATCAGGAAAAAATATACAGAAGTGTAGCATGAGTACCAAAACACACGGTACCCAGTAGGCATCATAGGCCGACTGTGCTTAAATAAGATAAAAGCATAGTAAATGTGAATATACTAAAAGGGAAAAGTAGAGGGAGTCAATTTAAGGATATGTGTCATAACTAGACAATACCAAGGCAAAAAAATAATCATATGATCAAAATATAAAGTAAGTAAAGTAAAACATAGTGAAGTGAGGTAAAGCGGAAACTCTAGCTACAATCTAATTGTGCCCCCATAAGCCCGGTAGGTACAACCAGCAAAATAGACCTAGTCGGACCCCTCATAAGCCCATTGGATTCAAATAACAAAAAATAGTGACTAGCAATCATCCTAATAGGGAAAATGCAAGTGGAACCATGCCATGAAATGTCATATGATATGAGCCAAGTGACAATAGTACTATATACTCTTTCTCCAGCCGTAGCTTGCAAAGGCAAGACCCATGAGAGACTCGCAAAATTCGTATATAAAATCTGAACCATATCTCAATAATCGTGCCATGATAATAATCAGTGAAAACCATCTAGAGAACTTTCCCTCGGGTATGTAAGATTAAAAATACAAGTAAAACCACCCAGAACACTTTTCCTTGGACATGCAAGTTTAACCATAATAGAACTTGGAAAATGAACTATGTTTTCACAAGAAAGTCTGAAAAGTATCAAATATCCCAGTCTGAAATCTCTTTCAACAATCGAATGCAGTAATGAAATCAAATCTTTCATACACCATGATGGAATAGTCATAAGTTGAGGGCATAGATAAAACATTATAACAATTATCATAATCAAGTCTAATTAACTCACACTAAGGCAATCAAGTCCACAAGCTAAAGAAAAGGTCAGCATTCTAAAATAGCACCTAGAAGAACTGAACTCTTAACACCCTTCTAGAGGAACTTACTCTAAGGCAATAACTATTCAAAATCAAAACTACGCGGATAATTCATACTAAAATAGCTACAAATAGAAATAAACCAAAAGAAGTTTAAGGAATAAGTGTACTAACCTGGGGTCCAGCATTTCTAATGCATACAGCCTCGAGCCCACAAATATATAAATACGAAGGAATAATACAAAAGTAAAATGATTTAGCGGAAACTATAAACAAGTTCCTAACCTACCTTAAAAACTACAAAAACTTCCATACAATGGACATCTAAATTAACCACCCCATACGTCAAGCTGACTAACCAAGCTAAGGCAAACAATGTTTATCATAAAAGGCTCTATAACGACTACGCTAAGACCTACAAGAATAAGCAAGGGTAAACTAAGGATCCCAATCCTGATTCCAAGTTAAAGACTCTACATCGACTACGAGAATAAAATTCCTTTAAGATCAACTATTCAATCCATAAATATCCCATCGACAATGAGCACAAACCATACAATCACCTTAAAAGAGCTAAGTGTAGAAGTATGTAAGTCATAGCCTACCTGGAAGCTAATCACATGCGCTTGCACCCACTAGACCAGAACTTTTCCTTTCTGGGAAGCCTCCAAATGATTCCACACAATCATAATGATAATGTACTTGTTAAAATATGAATAACGGTACCCATATTGAAATTTAACAATTCAAGTCAAAAGTCGGGTGAAAAATCACCCATAGGGCATGCAGGAAAATTCTAAAAACAAAATAGGTGAAATGTCCCTCATGGGACAAGGATTTCATGCCTAAAATATTGAGCAAAACAGGCTTAAAATCGAGCCTAAATCAGCCCCCAACCCCAAGAACAATTCAAGAATTAACTAAAGAAAATTTATGGGATTAAAGGCCAGAAACTTACAATTAGACAACTGAAAAATGATCACAGATAAGGAAAATATCACCCCAACACTATACTATGATCCCACACTGAGTTTAGGTGAAGAATTTCACTAACAATGGAGGATTTTTGGGTTTGAATAATTTAAAATGTAGAAGAAACAAACATATATACTGCGAGGCATTTGGCCTTTGCGGATATGGGAAGGCCACCATATACGTGAGCCCATATAGGTAGCCTAGTCCATGCACACATGAAGTCCAGAGGGAGGTGGGACTAGGTGAACCTTCATCATGTACACAATGGGGCTACCGCATAGGCAGTCTCGCGTAGGTAGACAACCCTTACGTACGTGAAGGGTTAGGTTTACTATAGCAGTTGTAGCAAAAAAGCAAACAACATCAACACTCAAAAATACCTTAATGACCAGGTTCGTTGTTACGGGTATACTTTTCATTCCAAGTTTCAAGTTAGAAATCTTCCGGGTTTGGGAGTTGAAAATTCTGGGCTAGGCTAGTCTCGACTGATTTTAGAGCGAGGTATGGTCTTGGGCAATCTGGGTGAGGATTGGGTAACTTGTCTTGAGTCCAGCTAGTTTTCCATAAATCTAAGACATAAGAGAGTCCAATGGACTTTTCAGAATTGAATTCGGGCAAGTAGAACTCTCAGTATGAAGGTTAACATGAAGGGGTTATTCTGGAACATCAGTAAATTAAGTGTGTTGTAAAATGGACATTTTGGGGGGACTTTATGACTTTTCTCCTGTATCAACCGCTAGGTCAATTGATACACCACTGTAGCAACCTCCGCTATAGCAGAGAAAATACCATTATTGCAGAAGTCAACGTCGGTCAGCACCGCTATAGAAGATGGTTTTGCTATGGTGGTACCTATATAGCGGAGCATGGTCCGCTATAGCATAGCGTATCGAGATTTAATATAGAAACTTCCCCAAAATGTTCAGTTTTCATCAAGGACGTTTTGGGAGAAGGGCAAGGCAATTCTAGGTAAATTTCCTCCATTTTCCATTGTTTTTCATACCAAAGGTAAGGATTCTACTCCCTTAACTTTATGTTACCTTTTCTACAGAGTAGAATTGCTAGTTAGGTACTTGGGGGAAGGTTTTGAATGACCTAGGGATGGTAGAATACGGAGAAAGAGGGGATTTTAGGGTGCTAGAGTTCTTGGGTCTTGTTTATTGGTTATGGGTTATGATCACATAGCCATAATTCTCTAAATGTATCCGTAAAATGATGAACTTAGGTGAATTTATGGTGGGAAAGCCCAGGAATGGGTGGGATGATCATAGTTTGGCATGGGAATTGGGATTTTTGTATAATCCGGGTGTTTAGGCCAGTGAATTAACTATAGTTCTTGTATAGTTATTTCTAGAACAAGTACAAAGAAGGGATCCTAAGAAGAGGAAAGCTCCAGTTTAATAGATCTTTGAGTAATTCGAGGTAGGTGATGGTTATTGATTTCTAATATGCATTATGTGTTCACGTACTATTTTGTAGTAGTGTATGAGTTGCAAGTTTAGGGATTGAACTGTGAATGTCTAGGTGTCTGGTAATCAGTCTTGTGAAATGATCTTGTTTTGTTTGTTGGTTGGGTTTACAAGTATGATTGTTCATTGGTTGTGATTGATTGGACTGGGTATGACATTCTGGTACGGGTATAGTAACTGTTGTCTTGGGTACCATGCCTGGTATAGAAATCATAATGGTTAGCTCGGGTACCGCGCCTGGTACGGGTTATTTTAATTGCATTGTTGTATTCTTTCGATGGTTCCATTAGTAGACCGGGATATATTCTTGAATTGTGAATTCTACATATGGTCCATAAGAGGCTGGGTGATTTTATTTAAATGTAATGCAGCTCTTAGTGTAGACCGAGATTGAATGTCTAACACCTAGGTGATGTTAGAGGGACCCTTGGTGTGTCTGGGCTATGTGAAAAGGGTATATGTTGTTGTCTTTGGGTGTGGTCAATGGTTGTTATTTGGTTCATGTGTTGATAAGCTAAGCGGTCAATGGTTGCTATTTGGTTCATGTGTTAATAAGCTAAGGGAGGGACTTATAATCTTGTTATTTATTCACTTACTACATGTTTCTTGTACCTTACTATGTTATGGTTTACTGTTCATATTATGTTTATTGGAGTTGGCTGATGATCCTATCAGTACACGGTGTTTGTGTACTAATTCTGCACTAGCTTTTCTTTTTGTGAGTACAGGCAATCTTCTGATGGCTGACACACGACCTGACATGTAGTCACAGTGTTTTCAGACATCAAGGGTGAGCTGCTTCGATCGAGCTACCTTGGTTTCTTTCTGTTAGTTGTAGCGCACTTGTTTCAGGCTTATACCTTACCTATTTTGGGGTTGCATCCCTGTATTCTAGAAAGTTTATTTATTGCACATTGGTTTTTTAGCTGTTAGATTATGATAAGTGTTGGGTTTCATTGGTTCGCTCATCCAGGAGAGGTCGGGAGGGTGTCATTCATGATGGTGTGGGTCGTGATAAAGATTGTATCAGAGCCTTAGGTTTGTTATCTCATCGTACCAAAACATGTCTAGTAGAGTCTTGTGGAACGGTATGGAGACGTCTATACTTTTCTTCGAGAGGTTATAGGACTTTAGGAAACTATCTCTTCTTTATTCCTTCGTGCTATAAATGTATTCCAATGGTATCGGGTGATACAAATTGGTATCTGACTTTGTTCACTCTTCTATCCGCAGATGGTTAACACAAGGAACAATGGATCAAGAGCAGCGATCTTTGCAGCGGGCCCGACTATCAAAGTTAGAGGTAGGGGCAGGGGTAGTGGCTGAGGTAGAGCAAGACCCGCCAGGGGTGGAGCTCAGGCAGCTACAAGAGCACGTGAGATAACCCCTCCCACACCCTAGGATCATGTTGAGGAGGAAGTTGAGGTCCTTGTTGAGGAAGGCACAGTGTAGGCGGAGGCAGCACCGGCTGGAGGTGCATGCCTTCCCCCTATCACGCCCGAAGCATTTCAACAAGTGTGGTACTTCTTTAGTGGTATGATTGGTGCTCGAGCCAACCCCACGGGGACTACAGATCAGGTTCCGGGTACTCAGCCAACAGCTACTAAAGCTCCTAGAATGGATGCGGCATCGGGCACAGATGACTTCTTCAGACCAATGCTAGGCCTGATCATGACAGGGAATGAGCATGAGATGTTGACCAAGTTCCTTAACCTGAAACCTCCTACATTTCAGGGTACTAAAAAGGAAGATGCTTATGAGTTCATATTGGACTGTTATGAGAGGTTGCACAAGCTGGGCATTGTTCCACAGCATGGGGTTGAGTTTGCCACTTTTCAGCTCCATGGTGATGCTAAGCAGTGGTGGAGGTCTCATGTGGAATGTCGGTCATCTATTTTTCCTCCACTAACTTAGGAGAAGTTTCATGCTCTCTTCTTAGAGAAATAAGTGCCTTGTACTTTGAGAGATCGCAAAAAGGATTAGTTCCTGGCTCTAGAATAGGGTAACATGTCGGTCTCTTCTTATGAGGCTAAGTTTCATGTATTGTCTCATTTTGCTACACAGTTGTTGGGTTCTGAGGAGGAGAGGATTTGGTTATTTGTGAAGGGCTTGAATACTGATTTGCAGGTGTTATATGTGCACATGACTTCAACAGGGAAGGGCTTCAATGAGGAGGTAACGGATTATGTTAAGAAGTTAGAAGGGGTCAAGCAGGTTGTGTAGGCTAAAGTGTATCCAAGAAGCCCCAGAATGATGGAAACTTCAGTGGCTCGTACTCCAGGGACCACAATCAGAAGGTGTACTCTACTCGTCCTATTCAGTCAGCTCTGCCAGCTGCTACAGGTGGTTGTCCAGGAGCTAATCAGAAGTTTTCAGCTTCTAGGGGCCAGAGAGCTTCTTACACATCTACCAGCAGGCCTTCACTTGATCGTGGTTGTTTCCATTGTGGTGATCTGGGAAACTTTAAGAGGAAGTTCCCTCACAAACAGATCGGTACTCAGACTCAGTAACAGTCTAAGGTTGTGGTTTTGGAAGGTGAGGTGGTCATGCTAGAGGTCATCTAGAGGGTGGGCGATCTAACTTCCAGGGAGGTCGGGGAGACAGAGGTAATGGTGGAATGGGCAGAGGTGTGGCACAGCCAGCCAAGGAAGTTGCTCAAATTTATTACCGGGCTAAGTGTTATGCTTTTCCAGGGAGGTCTGAGGTGGAGGCATCAGACGCAGTGATCACAGGTACAATTCCAGTCTGTGATAGGATGGCTACTGTGCTTTTTGACCTAGGTTATACTCTTATGTTTTTGTGAAATTTGGTTTGGGTCTGGACTTGATTTGTGAAATCCTTAATTACCCTATCCATATTTCTACCCCAGTTGGAGAGTCTGTGATTGTGACTCATGTGTATCGTGCTTGTTCTGTGGTATTTGTGAGGTTGCAGACTTGGGTAGACTTGGTTATTTTGGATATGGTAGACTTCGATGTTATTTTGGGCATGACCTGGTTATCCCCTTATCATGTTGTATTAAACTGTAATACTAAGACTATGACTCTAGAGATTCCAAGTAAGGATAGGCTAGAGTGGAAAGGTGTGTACAAGCCTAAGCCGATTAAAATTATATCATTTATTTTGGCTAGAAAGCTAGTGGGGAGAGGGTGTTTGGCCTTTTTGGCTCATCTCCGAGATGATTGTGTGGAGTCCCCATCTATTGAGTCGGTTCTAGTTGTTTCAGAGTTTTAGGAGGTATTTCCGGTGGATTTTCCTGGTATGCCTCCAGACAGGGATATGGATTTTTGTATTTACTTGGATCCAGGCACTTATCCAATTTCCATTACTCCATACCGTATGGATCCGGTAGAGTTAAGGGAACTTAAGACTCAGCTTCAGGAACTCTTAGATAAGGGGTTTATCCATCACAATTCTTTACCTTGGGGTGCTCATGTCTTGTTTGTGAAAAGAAGGATGGTAGTATGCGGATGTGCATAAACTACAGGCAGTTGAACAAGGTTACCATCCAGAATAAGTACCCTTTACCCCGGATATATGATTTTTTTACCAGTTACAGGGTGCATCTGTGTTCTCAAAAATTGACTTAAGGTCGGGGTATCATTAGTTAAAGATTAGGCTTGAGAACATTCATAAGACGGCTTTTCAGACTCGGTATGGGTACTACAAGTTTCTAGTGATGTCATTTGGGTTGACTAATACATCAACAACATTCATGAGGTTTATGAATAGGGTGTTTAAGTCTTATTTGTATTCTTTCATCATTGTTTTTATTGATGAAATTTTGATCTACTCCAATAGTAGGGAGGAGCCTGTTGAACATCTCCGTATTGTGTTGGAAATATTGAGGCGCCAGAAACATTATGCAAAGTTCTCTAAGTGTGAGTTTTGGTTGACTTCAGTCACATTATTAGGGCATGTGGTGTCAAAAAAGGAGGTGATGGTAGACCCTCAGAAGATTGAGGAAGTCAAGAATTAGGTCAGGCCTAGCTCTGTGACTGAAGTGAAGAGTTTTATGGGACTTGCAGGTTACTATCATAGATTTGTCAAGGTTTTTGCATCCATTGCTACTCACTTGACAAGGTTGACTTAGAAAGAGGTACCGTTCATGTGGTCTGACAAGTGCGAGGAGAGCTTCCAAAAGCTCAAGACACTTCTGACCATGGCTTCCATTTTATCATTGCTGGTTGAAGGTAAGGACTTTATTGTTTATTATGATGCTTCACATTCGGGTTTGGATGTTGTATTAATGCATGATAGGAATGTGATCGCCTATGCATCTAAGCAGTTGAAGGTTCAGGAGAGGAATTATCCAACTCGCGACTTGGAGTTGGCACTGGAGGTGTGTGCACTCAAGATTTGGAGTCATTATATCTATGGTGTCAAGTGTGAGGTATTCACTGATCATTGCAGTCTGCAACATATTTTTACTCAGAAGGACTTAAATCAGAGGCAGAGGAGGTGGATGAAGTTATTGAAGGATTATGATGTGACCATTCAGTACCATCCGGGTAAGGCTAATATGGTGGCAAATGCATTGAGCCGGAAGATAGTCAGCATGGGCAGTTTGGCTTTTATGGGGGTGTCCAAACGACCACTAGAAAGGGAGATTCAGGCATTAGAATCTAAATTCATGCACCTAGGTATCTCAGAATAGGGTGGAGTGTTGTCCAGTATTGAGGTTGAATCCACATTCATAGAGGAGATAAAGGCAAAGTAACTCCAGGATTCACAGTTGAGAATGCTTTGAAGCAAGGTAATATCCAAAGCGTTCAGGGATGCCATGCTTGATGCTGGCGAGGTGTCGAATTTCAGAGAAAGGATTTGTGTGCGTCGGGTTGATGACATAATTCAGAAGGTATTGGCAGAGGCTCATGGTTCGCGGTATTTAATTTATCCGGGTGTAACCAAGATGTACAGAAATTTAAGGCTACTTTATTGGTGGCCTGGGATGAAAAGGTACATAGCTGATTTCATGTCCAAATGTCAGAACTGTCAGCAGGTCAAATATGATCACCAAAGGCCTGCAGGAATACTTCAGAGGATGCCCATTCTCGATTGGAAGCGGGAAAGGATAGCTATGGATTTCGTGGTGGGTCTTCCAAGGACCTTCAGAAAGTATGACTCGATTTGGGTCATTGTGGACAGGCTGACCAAGTCAGCTCATTTTATTCCGATCAGGGTGGACAACAACTAACAACAGTTGGCTAAGATATATGTGTAGGAGATTGTGAGATTTCATGGGGTACCACTGTCCATCATTTTGGACAGGGGTATGTAATTTATTTCTAAGTTTCGGGGTAAGTTACATGAAGAGTTGGGCACTCAACTCACTTTCAGTTCAACCTTTCATCCTCAGACTTACGGTCAGTCAGAGAGAACAATCCAAGTTTTGGAGGACATGTTGAGATCATGTGTGATTGACTTTCGAGGTCATTGGAACCAGTTCCTGCCATTGTGTGAGTTCTCATACAACAATAGCTACCACTCCAGTATCGACATCGCACCATTCGAGGCACTGTATGGTAGGGAATGTTGATCACCCATAGGGTGGTTTGAGGCAGGCGATGTGAAGCCTCTGGGTGTAGACTTGGTAAGGGATGCACAGGAAAAGGTAAGGAGCATTCAGACCAAGTTGCTAGAAGCGTAGAGCAGGAAGGAGGAATATGCTGATCGAAAGGTAAGATATATGGACTTTTAGGTTGGTGAACAAGTATTATTGAAAGTGTCACCAATAAAAGGGGTTATGAATTTCGGTACAGGGGCAAGCTCAGCCCCCGGTTTATTGGTCCATTTGAAGTTTTTGAAATTATGAGGCCAGTGGCTTACAGGTTAGCCCTTCCACCTAGTTTGTCTGGTGTCCATCCGATATTCGATGTTCCCATGTTGAAGAAGTACCATGGGTATGGAGGTTACATTATCAAGTGGGATGAAGTATTACTGGATAAGGACCTTCGTTATGAAGAAGAACCAACTATGATACTTGATCGGGATGTCCGGAAATTGAGGATGAAGGTGATCAGTATGGTAAAAGTTCAGTGGGAGAATCGTCCGATTGAGGAAGCCACTTGGAAAATGGAGAAGGACATGCGGGACAAGAACCCTCACTTGTTTGAGGACCAAGTACTACTCTTTCCCTCTTTATTCAGTATTTTTGGGTTTGATCATTCGGGGATGAACAATGGGTAATTGGTATCTGTTGTAATGACTGGGTTCGTCAATACAGGTAGACTTTTCGTGCCAAGTTTCAAGTTAGAAAATTTCCGGGTTTGGGAGTGGAAAATTCTGGGCTAGGCTAGTCTCAGTCAGTTTTGGAGTGAGGTATGGTCTCGGTCAATCCAGGTGAGGATTGGGTAATGTATCTTGAGTCCAACTAGTTTTCCGTTTAGCTAAAACATAAGGGATTCTAGGGGTCTTTTCAGAATTGAATTTGAGAAAGTTGAACTCTCGGTAAGAAGGTTGACGTGAAGGGGTTCTTTCAAAACATCAGGAAATTATATGTGTTGTAAAATTGGCATTTTTGGGGGACTTTACGACTTTCTATCCCATGTCAATTGCGCTAGAGGTTGACACACCTCTGTAGCGACCTCCGCTATAGCGGAAGTCAACGTCGGTCATCACCACTATAGCGGATGGTTCTGCTACAGCGATACCACTATAGCAGAGCATGTTGGGATTTAATGCAGAAACTTCCCCAAAACATTCAGTTTTTATCAAGGATGTTTTGGGAGAAGGGAAAGGCAATTCTAGGCAATTTTCCTCTATTTTCGATCATTTTTCATCCCAAAGGTAAGGATTCTACTCCCTTAACTTTATGTTACCTTCCCTACGGAGTAGAATTGCTAGTTAGGGACTTGGGGGGAAGTCTTGAATGACCTAAGGATGGTAGAATTCGGGGAAAGAGGGGATTCTAGGGTGCTAGAGTTCTTGGGTCTTGTTTATTGTTGATGGGTTATGACCACTTGGCCATAATTCTCTAAATGTATCCGTAAAATGATGAACATAGGTGAATTTGTAGTGGGAAAGCCTAGGAATGGGTAGAATGATCATAGTTTTTCTTGGGGATTGGGATTTTTGCATAATCCGGGTGTTTAGGCCAGTGAATTGACTATAGTTCTTGTATAATTGTTTCTAGACCAAGAACAAGCAAGGGATCCTGAGAAGGGGAAAGCTCCGGTACAATAAAGCTTTGAGTAATTTTAGGTAGGTGATGGTTGTTGATTTCTAATATGCATTATGTGTTCATGTACTATTTCATAGTAGTGTATGAGTTGCATGTTTAGGGAATGAATTGTGAATGTCTAGTTGTCCGGTAATCAGTCTTGTGAAATGATCTTATTTTGTTTGCTGGTTGGTTTTACAAGTATGATTGTTCATTGATTCTGATTGATTGGACTTGGTATGATATTCGATTGGCTCAGGTACCATGCTTGGTACATAAATTACTAACGGTTGGCTCGGGTACCATGCCTGGTACGGTTATACTAACGGTTGGCTCAGGTACCATGTCTGGTACGAGAATTCATAATGGTTGGCTCAGGTACCATGCCTGGTACCGGTTATTTTAATTGCATTATTATATTTTTTTGATGGTTCTATGAGTGGACCGGGTTGTATTCTTGAATTGTGAATTCTGCATATGGTCCATAAGAGGCTGGGTGATTTTATTTAAAGTGAGGTTGGTCTTAGTATAAACCGGGATTTCATATCTAATACCTAGGTGATGTTAGGGGGATCCTTGGTGGGTCTGAGCTATGTGAAAAGGGTATATGTTGCTGTCTTTGGGTGTGGTCAATGGTTGCTATTTGGTTCATGTGTTAATAAGCTAAGAGGTCAATGGTTGTTATTTGGTTCATGTGTTAATAAGCTAAGAGGTCAATGGTTGTTATTTGGTTCATGTGTTAATAAGCTAAGGGAGGGACTTATAATCTGGTTATTTGTTGACTTACTACATGTTTCATGTACCTTACTATGTTATGGTTTACTGTTCATATTATGTTTATTGGAGCTGGCCAATGATCCTACCAGTATACAGTGTTTGTGTACTGATTTTGCACTTGCTTTTATTTTTGTAAGTACAGGCAATCTTTCAGCAGTTGACACGCGACCTCACCTATAGTCCCATCGTTTTCAAACATCAAGGGTGAGATGCTTTGACCGAGCTACCTTGGTTTCTTTCTGTTAGTTGTAGCCCACTTGTTTCGGGATTAGCCCTTGCCTATTCTGGGGTTGCATCCCCGTATTCTAGATAGTTTTGGTAGAATGTTTTGGTTTGGTGACTTTCAGATTCTAGGGGTAGATTTCCGCAGGTTATTTAGTTGTTTTGATATTGAAATGATAGTTTATTTATTGCACACTGGTTTTTGAGCTGTTAGATTATGCTAAGTGTTGGGTTTCACTGGTTCGCTCATGCGGGGAGGGGGGGTCAGGTGGGTGCCACTCATGATGGTCTGGGTCGTGTCAAATACCCTACCAAAAATGGCATTTCAGACTCAATGAAATCGATGAAATTCCCAATAGAAATCAATTTAATGAAAAGTGGGCCCCATGCCTAAGAATCAACTTGTTACCAAAAGGAACCCAATAGCACAAAATCAGTCTAAAACCTTCGGGACCCGAACCAAAAGTCTCTCTAGCCCAAAGTCAATGTTTCAGAGCTAACAACGCTGATAGAATTCCCATCCGAGGTCATCTTCTCCAAATGTTGGCCAAAGTCAACTCCTTCAGCTTTAAGAGTTTCAAAATAGGGAAATGGGCTTAAAACACAAATGAACCATCTGAGAACTGAATCGTCAATCCTGGCAAGTCATAAATGACCTATAGCCGTAGGAGGAAAGCTCGAAGCACAGAAAAGCACAAAAACAGAGAAAATGACCTTGAGGGTCATTACAACTATCTAGGCTCTCAGACCTATTTCCCTCAAATACATTCAGTGCTCAAGACACTATCACACTTAACCATTCAGCTCACTGATCACTTCCTGTTCATCTAACCTATTTATACAAGCATAACAGGAAAACACATAGAATTCAAACACGTCTGAAGACCAACCACAAGTTACACAGCTCTACCACAAAGCATGAAATAAAGTGAGTCTTAACTCCAATTCAACCATAACCTACCTCGAGTGAAGAATCAACACCCGCAAGCTATTTGACAATGGTCTTGCCTCCCCTTAACACCTCGGACTGATGAATGTCTATAAACAACAATAATATAGGAGTAATTGATCATCTACCCTTCATTTTAGTCCTTGGGAATCAAACCCAACAATTCTACCCATTAAATGAGGTTCTTAGCATTTCCTAAGGTTAAAAAATCATTAATTAGCCCTATTACATTCATAGAATCATTAACCAAAGGTTTCTACTCAAGTTCATGCCCTTTTATTTAATTTTATGCCTAAAGGTCTCGCCTTTATGGAACCAAGTATCCCCACTAACTTTAATCAAGTTAAACACAATCAATTTCATGCTAGGAGATCAAATTATACACCCTAGGATCAATTCTAAGTGACTTCATACTTACCCATTGGGTTCTTCCCTAAGTTCATACTTCTAGGGCTTAATGCAAGAAATCCACCATTAATCCTTCCCCCCAAGGTCTAAGGAGGATTAATAATCAATAAATGAAGAGTTCTACGGATTACTTATCTCAAACAATGAAGATTTCCCTAGTTTTATTTTATAACCAACTTCTTGGAGCTCTAGAAATGAATAGAATAACGAGGAAAACAACTCAAAAAATTGCAGGCTGCCTAGGTATACTATCTCATTTCCTCGTCATGATGGATGCTTCCTTTGTCGTGATAGGTCATCGCTATGAGTATTGTTGACCATGATGGACCATAAAGCGTCCTGTCATCACGGTGAAGGGAAGTTTCCAAAACACTGTTATTCGCTTACAAACCCTTATTTCACAATACACATTATTTTATGGACATCACGAATTATTCCCAACGTGGCAAATATCATATATCCAGAGTTCTATGACTCAGATTCTTGTCCCAAAACTTCCTACAAGACTCTACGATAGTTGGCTATCCAAAATATACACCACACTACCACACAACATCACACAAAGCACGAATTGCCTCTAAGGCACAATACTCTATATTTTTATCGAAGCTCTCCCTAGCCTGCGATTTTCAATTCTCACCATAGGGACTTTTCTATCTTGGTACTTATGCCTTATTTCAACGTAACAATGGAACAGGTCTTTACAAGAACCCATTAAACACTCTTTGTGTCGTTCTATATTTAAAGTAATTAATCTTTATACACATCTCGCACATATTTATTACCTTTCTATTTTTATATTTCTAATACTTCATAAGTTTAGTATATATGATCTCTAAATATATTATTTTCTTTGTTTCTTGAAAAATTTATTTTCTCATCTTCTAGTTATGTCTAGGTAACCAGTTTGTATGCATGTGTTTTGCACGTGTATAACATATATACTAGTTATTACTAAAGCTACTTTAAATATTGTTTGAAAGTCTTTTTAACAAAGTTATCAGTTAGGACATCTAGATTTTAAGCACGTATTTTGCATGTATATCACATATATATCAGTTACTACAAGTTACTTTAATCATAATTTTAAAATCTTTTAGCAAAATTATTTGTCATTGAAATATTATTTTGAATTTATCATAGCAAAAGCGTAACACACATAAGATTAAAGGTGAAAATAAAATCATGAGTAGCCTATATATTCTCTTCACATTTTACAAAATTATATTGAATAGTTGCTACTTTTCTCTAGCTTTCTCAATTTAGAGAAAAATATTGTCATTCATATTTCAACTATGCATGATGTAAAATTTTCTCCTCCAACATTTTTAATGCCTTGTCGTATAATACTTCAATGCCCTTTATGATATGGAATATTTCGTACTCATTTAGAATTCACGAATCATGTACAAACTCACATGTCATTATTAGAGAAAGATGTAATCCTATGTTCTCATATAGATGTATCCAATATTTTTTTCAGGACATATACTATCAGTTCAGCATGCACTCATACAAAATGTGAGTTTCACGAAAAAATTCTTGAGTTATTATCATGCCAGCTTCTCTTTGAGTTATAACCTCCTTATCAAAAGTGGCAGAGGACATCCAATTGATAGGAACAAATAAAAAAAGAAAAAAAGGATGGAGTTTAAAATTAACCTTTAAAGATTCAATGGGACGATTAATAATTTTACAAGATCATTAATATTTAATGTAACTGTAATTCCCCGAACTTAAGATACGTGTGCAACTCGTAAACGCGAAGGAATTGTTATGAACCAAGAGGATAAGGTTGTGAATGGATAAATATATAAAGGGACACTTATATTACGCCACTTGAAGTGTTATACCAATGTTAGAGACAAAAGGAATACTTGAAACAAAAGTTCAAGTTGAAGGGTTCACTACGGTAGACTATTTCAAACAAGCTCATATAAGGTCTGACTTGTAACGGGTATATCTCCCAATATAAAAGGATTTAGAGGTCCTATAAAGTACCAAATTAAAGGTAGTTGAGTCTAGTTTCCAGCAATAAACCTTTCAGCCATACGAGTTTGGAGTAAAAATTTATATGCATTTTACTACAGACATATGCACTGTCCAATCACTGTGGGACATGTGGCAGCCTTGGGCAAGTCGGCCAAAAGTTATGTTTTTATATTGAAAAATTGAGATTTGATTTCCCATACCTATAAGAATATAAATGATCTGTTTACTACTGGTTTTCTTCAATTCTTCTTCATTTCAATCTCTCCCTAGCCTAAGGTAAGTGAATTACTTCAAAAATCAAGTGTATTTTTTATCATAGGTCATGGAAATATACTTAGTCAAGTGTTTTCTTGAAGTAAAAGATGTTGTTCTTGAAGAAACAAAAAGGTGCAGGGATTGATTCTTATTGATAAAGGTATGGCTGCTCTCTTATCCACATAAATTTGACTCTAAGAGTTGTTTTAAGTATAGTTTACGGGTAGGACTTATGGGATGGTGATAGAAAGTCGTGAGTCCATGTTTTGCCCATTGTAATTGATATAATTCATGAGGAGGGAGTATGTAAAGGTATATAATGGTGTATTGTAGAATAAATGAGGTGTGTATTATTGTATATTGAGGCAGCAAGCTTTCTGTGATAAGGAGGGAGGCTAGGTATAGCAAACACAATTTCTATGGCCTTGCAAGCTTGTCGCTCGTCAAATGTTTGATAAAATGCCTAAATGGATTAAGAATATTGTTTATATATTATTAGGCTTCCTATCACTGTATGAAATGTTATCGTTCTCTCCCAACTTAACCTATGAGCTTAAAGGAGTATTTAAACGCCACTAGATAGAGAACTCCCAAGGCGGTGTTTGGAAGCCGAGGGGTCAAGTTTATGACCTTGTTTGAGATATGGAATAGGATGTAAATTGTAAGGCAAGGATGGAGGAATTAATATTGACTTCATTGGTGGTCATAGTTCAGTTGATAAGGGGAAAAGACAGAGGTGTAGAAATACACCATTTATTTATCTTTTTTAGTAAGCTTGTCGCTCGTAAGATATTATCGTCTTTCCGACCTCGCCATACTTCTTGGTTAGTTGCTTATACTATTGAATATGTGGTTATGTTATAGATAATAAGTGTTTTAAATAGAACCAACAACACGACATAAGGGCAAGAGAGTCTTAAAGTAAGGTATGTAAAGCTAAAACCTCTTTCTCCATCAAGGCATGATCTAGAGTCACATTTCCTCCTATAAAGGTCATCATATATTATATGCTACTTGAAAGAAAAGCCTATTACTAATATAGGTCTCTTTCTGTGGAGTTCTAAACCTATAGAGTTATAGTACTCATTACTAGTCAAAGAAGTCATATGTTTCACACCACCGTGCATGTCTTCAGTTGAAACTCCTAGTAGTTACCAATCATATATATGTCACGAAACTTAGAGGAAGTAATAGGACACAAAATAGCCACGAGTATAAAGATCACATAGATATATGATTCTTCAGCTAAAAGAAAGTAATCAATATTCAGATAGCGAGTTATATGATTCATAAGTTGCTTACTATGGGCTTTTACAAGCAAGATGAGATTATAGCCTACTCTACAGCATGGAGTGGGTATCTTTAAGGCTACTATGTGCGACGTTATTCTATGCACAGAATTTAGATAGAGTCAGTTGGAACTTCCCATTATGGATTTCCCTAACTACACAGGCCTGTGAGCAGACCTTACAGGATCCCTGGAGGGCGTATCTGGATAGACCACGCTATCCAGACTATGAGATTTCACACATATTTGTGATAGTTGGCTACAGAAGCCAAATAGGTGTCACTGATCAGCGACACTAGGTCATCTTGTAACTTCCTGACAATTAGTATTACACAAAGAAGAGAGAAGCATTAATATAAAAGGGTAACGATGTCACCTAGGAAAATTCTAGGAATTTTAAATTTATGTATATAAGTAACGCATAGGTATTTATATAAGGACCCCTGATATTGGTCATAGTATCAGTTTCAGTTTCAGATTACATTCCCTGTATGTGTATGCTCAGATTTTCCTATCTTTGATATTCAATTCAATGAGCATTCTTATATGTCTACTTGTTATTCAGTCTACTTTACATACTAGTACATGTTTTATATGTACTGACGTCCCTTTATTTTTGGGCGCTGCATTTTTATGAATGCAGGCTCAGGTACTCAAGCTAGCAGACATCGACAGTAGACCTGTGCCTTCCAGTTGATTAGTTGGTAAGCACCACCTCTCTTTGGAGCTATCAGATGTCTAGGTCATACGTTTTAGATTCATGTACATATCGTATAGTGGGTATGTCGGGGCCCTGTCCCGACTAGTTATCATATTTTTTGTTGTAGACTCTTTAGAGATTTCTTAGACATAGTTTTGTTTCAGTTGTACAGCTAGTCCAGTGGGCCCTTCAGTTATCTATGTTTCAGTATATTTAAATACATGTTGATGTCCATGTTGTTGCTTATCAGTTTACAACTTTAGCACGAGTTTAGTATATATGTTCAGCAGGTGGTCGTAAAACTCTTTAATGACCGTCCATCCTTGCTAGCGGCATGACAACAACATTTAATTATTATCTACTTTAATGGTAGGATGTTCATGCGGTTTTTTTCATAACCCATCAAACATTCTTCGTATCAATTTATGCTTAAAGTAATTAATTTCTATGCATGTATCTCACACGTGTATTACCTATCTATCTTTGTATTTCTAATACTTCGTACGTTTAGTATAAATGATCTCTAAATATGTTGTTTCCTTTGTTCATTGGAAAATAAATTTTCTTATCTCCTAATTTTGTTTGAAGTAACTTGTTAATATGCACGTGTTTCGGACGTGTATCATATATCTATATCTATATATACTTAAAAAGAGAAAAGTCATCCTAGGATCTTGCCAAGTGGCAGCATAGAATGATGACACGTGTTAATTTTTAGGACAAATTAGTTAAGTTACGTAATTAGTTATTGTTTTTGAATTTGCATTTAAAAAAATTAATTATCAATACTTGTAAAGGAAATATTTTATTTTAAAACTATTCAATTTCAAAGTGGGAAGTTACCAATTTAAGAAATCCTGCCAAAAAATTTAAAAAGTCCTATATTTAAGAAAATATTTTCACGAATGTCTTTTAATTTTTACATATTTTTTTGAAAAAATTAATTTTTACTGTTACTTTAATTTTTACTGTTTTTTAATAGTTAATTTCTACTCTTATTATTTTTTAAAACTCTTAAAAAATATAACTACCATTGTAATTTTAAACTTTGGATTAAGAGTGGCTAATTTATTTTAAATTCAAAAATAAAAATGGAATATTTTCTAAGAGAAATTAAAATTATAGGTCAATTTTTAAAACAAAAATTTTTGAAATGAAAATTTTTAGATTTATTTATCTATCCATTTGAACTTGAACTAAGAGATAAAACTTATCTATCTATTTATTTATCAAGTTTTATTTATTGTAAATAAAACTTATTATATACAATATATATATGAATTTTCTAAATATTATATAATTGATATTCGATTTTTATAAAAAAAATATTGATTTAAGAATTTGAAATGCCTAAGTTTGAAATTCAAGTGATTTTTTTTAAAAAAAAATACTGCATACTAACCAAACTGTCCCATTTCTACACTAATAATAACTCCACTTCATGCAACTCCCACCCCTCCAGCCCCTCCCTTCCCACGTCCCTTTAAAATAGAAAATTCAAAAAAAAAACTGTGATTTCAAATTTCAAGTTTGAAAATCTGGAAACCGTATATAACTGCAGCCATAATTAAACCTTTTAATTTATCCTATTCTTCTTTTACTCTATCAGTTCTTTCTTTTTCAAATCAAACCAATCATTCATTTTCTAGCAAGGAACTTCTTTGCAAACTACATTTAATAACATAAATTACTTTGTTTAGACTTGCAATTGAAGTGTTTTCAACATTTAAATCATCATGCAATTGTTTGACAATATAATGGTTTAAGGAAATTCATACGGATTCTATCATTACATAATGAGTCACTTTCATAGTGTCTCGCCTTCAATCAACTCAAAGGTACGCATTAGCTTTCTCTCAAAATATTAACTTTTGCACTTAAAACTGTACAGTTTATGAAGATTAGAGGATTTTGTGATAAGGGTATCGATTTTTTTTTATGAAGATTAGAGTATTTTCTGATAAGGGTATCAAAGTGCAAAGTTTTATAAACTATGATTTTAAAGCCTTATTTGTTGTTTTTTCTAATTGCAGTGTCACAAATGGGTACCTCTCAGCAAATGTATCAACCTCAAATTTCATTAAAAGCATAGAATTTACTCAAAGGTATTGGCCAGAAGTTACCGTTGCTCTTAGTGTGTTAATTACATTTTAATAATTTGTCTAAATGTGTGTAATTTAATGCTTATTTTGTCATCAAAATGAATGAATTTATTGTTGATTCTGATGGTATAATTTTTGAGATATGCTCCTCTTCTTTGCCTACAAGTACAAGAATTGTGACAGACTTGAATAAGAGCCTGATATGATATGCATAGTGTTAGTTCGAGTACACTCAAGAGATTAATTAACTTTAATTGAGACATGAGTTCCCTCAAAATGAGCCACGAACATATATACCTATAAGCTATACATACTAAAGTTGAGCCATGATTTTTTCAATATTGCATGAGTACTAATGTGTTTTTGATGGTTGTTGTTGGTGCGTTAATTAGAATTTAGTAATTTGTTTGAATGTGTGTGATTTACTGCTTATTTTGTAATGGAAAAGAATGGATTTACTGTTAAATTTATGCACAGTTAGTGTAAAAAATAATTCCACTATAAATGTTATTCAAAGAATACCTTAAAAATAAAGTCAGCCTACTTATTATAATTGCACAATAATATATCAAAGTCTACCAAAACCAAAAAAAAAGTTACTCTTTATATTTTTGTGATAAACCCCAAAAAAAATCCTCCTTGAAAAACCTAACTAATTGCCATTGGCCAAACTAAATTTAATGAAGCTTATGAGCAAATAGCACAAACATAATTCATATATTTTGAATAGTGGACACACTAAAGCATAATTTTCACCAACTTTGGTTACTTAATATTTACTGTCTGTTCTTCTAGCTTATGATAAGCCACCAAGAAAGTAATCACTATGTATGAGCATAGTGCTCTATTCACTTTGTGCAAGTATCTTAGCATTATGCTATTTCCGTCGTTCTAAGTTAGTTGTCATGTTTTACTTTTCGAGAGTCAATTTAATTTACTTTCAAAGCTTAAAATGTCAAAAATAAGCAACCATGTTCGATCACAGTGGCAACTAACCTTAGTTACTATCTTCTTTCCTCCCACATGTTCTTATGAAGATACAATGAAATCTAAACATTAGAAATATGTTTTCTTATTATAGGAGCTATTCCATTTCTGTATTCAAATTTTATTGAGAAGATGATCCGTGCGAATTAACTATATCTACATGTTTTTTTTTTAATCTCATTTTATGATAAGCTACATATTCCTATTTTACAGGAGAAACACGTATTCGGAGATGTAAGAAATGATAACAATAATTTTAATTAAGGTATATTATCTTTTTAAGTTTAATTTTTTTAAAAGTTTTTGCCACATCTAAAACTACTTTTTTTAGACTTCAAAAGTTAGCGATGATCGTTCAAATTTATTAGAGATGGTTACTTCTTTATAGAAAAATAAGTGTTATTACTTTTATCAAGTTAAAATAGTTGTGCCTGATAAAAAAATGCTTCTAAATTTTACTGAAAAATAATGTAAAAGTGTATTGTTCCTTAAAAATTACACTCTATTTGTTGAAAGATATCTTATACATTCTTTTTATATAGTTAATTACAACAGTTGTACATAATTTTCATTTATCACCTTTTTAAAAAGTCAAATATTTAAATTGATGCACATGAAACACCATTATATTCAAATATTATAGGATCATGGTGTATTCAACACCCGTGATAACTTCATGTCTGTCAACTAATTCAATCAGTCTCTGAATTATCGTTAGATTGTCTGAGATTAGCAGTCAAGTTTCTATATGTTAGATAGTAAAATATTCTAGTATCGTGCATATTTATATTTCTTTTTGATGTTGTGATTATGAATATCTAAATAAAATGAATGCTTTCATTCCATTTATAAAGCA
The DNA here is from genome assembly GCA_003996215.1 of Jaltomata sinuosa. NCBI lineage: Eukaryota > Viridiplantae > Streptophyta > Magnoliopsida > Solanales > Solanaceae > Jaltomata > Jaltomata sinuosa. The sequence continues at coordinate 161,503 of QJPP01007665.1, read as the reverse complement.
TTTAGGATTTCAAGGATTTGATTGTGCTCAACATTGATTGATATGTGAGTGAAGTTGAATTATGCAAAAAACTAATTTTGAGCATGGAATAACTTTGTTGATTAGTTATTTACATGAAAAAACACTTGAAGTTATTAGTGATTCTTATTTATATAACTTTTTACAGGAGATTTAAGCATTGTGAATACCATGCTATGACCATAATGGGTGTTGCTATTATTGTTATAATTTATTTCTTATGCTTGAGGTTCACCAAATGTAATGAAGGCATCCGGTTGTGAGTAAATATGCAAACATTTCTCATTGATTTGTATATTTGTCGAAAACTGATTTAGCTAGGCTTTTGAAAATTTCATAGTAGTTAGTATTTAAAAATTTGTGTTATTGTTAAATTTGTTGTAGAAAATATTGTTTAAGAAGTGCTTTTTGATTTTATAAAATAGGTGCCATAAAATATAGTAATGTGATATTTTTCTTTTGTTATTTTTCGCGCATCGCACGGGTACGTATACTAGTATATATATATATATATATATATATATATATATATATATATATATATATATATAATATATATATATGTCAAGATCGAAAAACTCATGTCATGATGGAACCTACTATAACCCACCAATAGATAAGCCGAACTCTTAGCCCAGAATGTTAAGCAACGGGCTAACAAGAGGAAGAAACATATTAAAGGGATCAAAACAATAATTAAAGGGAACAAGAGAGACAAGCATAAATATACGGGAAAAGGAAGAACAAAATATATACCATATACACCCCAAGACTTGGTATATGTCAGTGCAAGAGCTACTATAGCACGAGGAGTACTAGATTAGAGTAAATATATAAATACACAAATAGTCTCCGAAAACAAAAAATAAGACTAATCCCAAGATAGATGGAGATAGAGTAACTCTGGACACCAAAAGCTTACCCTGAATTTCCGATCCTCAACTCCGTATGAGGACAACGTCAATTACCGACCAAGCTTAGAATAGAAAGTAAATGCGGGGGGAAATACCATAGGTACCACAGGAGATAATGCATGCCGGACTTGAATCTGGGATTTACTTAGTGAATGCATAACCGGACGCAAACCGGAGATTTATAGTAAATATGAAGCGCAGACTCAAACTAGAGCTGATATGGTAGACATGCAGGTCTGAACTCAAATTGGGACCCAAATAAACCATTTTCGCTATACATAAGTGTCACAACCCAATTATCGTGTCATACGGGTACCTACTCTAAATCACCTAGATAGGAGAACCCTTACCAACCAATTAAAATAAACACGCGGAAGAATTAAGAAACATGAAAATTTGTCTTAATAAATATAAAAACCAATCTCAAACTTGATTATAATGAAACATTTTCAAAAGTACAACTGAACCCCTCTCTAGGAACTAGTCTAAACAGGTGCAAGAGCTGCTAAGAGGATTGACAAAAATAAGACTCAACTCCCACCATAGATAGAAATGAGTAATAGTTGTTGGAGATCACCATCGTCTTCACCTAAGAAACATCAATTGATCCTGCAACCAGACTATACCCAAATAGTATAGCAAGAGTAGTATCAGTACAAATAACACATACTGGTAGGTGTCGTGCCCCATTTTTCTCGCGAAAGATGGGCCATCGATGTGACAACTCTTTTTGGATAGAAAAGAGTGAAGAGTCGCCACCTAACGAATTTAAGGTGCGTTAGGGCACCATTTTAACTAACTACGACTAAATTACTTTAAGGTATACGTCACCAGAAATCGGGTAAGGGTTCAAGTTATCTCAAAAGGAAGGTGTTAAGCACCTTTCGAGGTCCACAAATATGGGTCCCCTCCGGATTCGTTATTTATGTGGAAATTAAGTGATAAACAAAGGGTCAATAGTTTTATTAGCCTATTATTAACTAAATAATTAAGCAAACAAACCTTTATTTTAAGCAAGTAGATAAATTAGTTACTAATAGCCTAAGTGAGAAAAAAGATCATGCATATAAACCGCAATTAAAATAAATAATGAAACGAAAAGGAGATCAGCGAGAAGATAGAATTAACACAAGAATATAGCAAAAGAAACCTAATTACTAAGTGATTTAGATAACTACCCCAACCATATAATAAAACAAGAGCTAAACTTAGGTTAGTTTTAACCTATTCGGATCAGCGCCCGGCTTATTATCGAAGACAATTCCAAAGATATTGTTGCATTCTGCTCGGGTCAATTTCCATCATATCCGTGCATCTACCCACCTAAATTGGTTATTAAGATTATTATTCCTAGGAGCGTACTAAAGAAATGAAAAATCTAGCGTACCTTAGTATGCCTACCCGTCCCAACTTAATGTCCAAGAGACATTGTACTTACTAACTTGGATGTGGGTCTAGACAAATAAAATCTTACAACTTACTAATTAGACACGGAAAAGCGTCAAGCAAAACAACAAGGGACTTTCAAAAAAGTAGCACATAACAGTCTCAAACATGCCTCTTAATCATTTAATGAAGGTACGAGGTGATAAACTATGCTGCAGAAATTAACGCCTTATTAGACTACAAACTTGATTTCTAGTAGTATAGATATGCAGAAAATTTATTAATTAAATCTTATGAGCATGATATCTAATGACTTTAACATGCTAAAACTGTCTTTACAAACCTATAGGCAGGATCTATGATTTTAAAAATGATAAAACTGATTTAAATCCTATAAGCATGGTCTCTAAGTTAAAGCAGATTTATACCTATAGGCATGGTATCTAAATGAATTAATATGCTGAAGATAATTTAAATCCTATAGGGATGGTAACTACTTAGTTTAAAAAAAAGGCTGAAACATACTGAACCAGGTTTAGCATTCTGAAACAGTTTCTGACATGCTGAACTGATTTTAACATGCTGAAACAGTTTCAACGTACTGAATCCTATAGGCATGATTTCTAGTCGTGATATATGTAGAAATTGAATTAATCCTATAGGCAGGCTATCTAAAATACACAGAACACTGATGCTGAAATTGATTTTTAAACTAGACATGATTCTGATTTTGTTTAAAAGATGAAGCTGATTTTGAACATGGTAACTAGCTTTGTTATTTATATGCTGAAACTGATTTTTATAGCTTAAAACATGGTAGCTAACTATCATAAATGCTGAAACATATTTAACTTATAAACATGGCAACTAAACAGAACTGAAAACTGGTTTTAAGCCATAGAGCATGCTAATTAATTTTAAAGCTGAAACGAACTTACCTATAGGCATGTTTTCTAGGCATTTTCAAACAACTAAAGCAAATAGCACGTAGTTTGCCCTTCCCCCATAGCAACCCCCTAAAGTATTTTATTATATTATCAAAGTTTATACAATAAATTATTACAAACCAAAGAAATAAATAATAAAAAAAGGCTTCAGGAATTAATACAATCTAAAAGTCTACCAAGATCTCCCAATCCCGGGAAACTCTTCACGGTAAGACCCGTCTGCTAATAGAGAACCTGTCGATCATGTCAAAGTAGGATTCGGAGGAACCTATCACAACCCATAAGACCGCTCCTGACATGTCAGAGTTTCTGAGGATCTCAATGACCCTAGGCAGTGCTTATGTCAGGGAATAGGGGTGTGTTTGAGCCTTCGTTTCTGCCAAATAGCACAAAATGAAACATGACAGATTCAAGTGCAGTCATAGTAGGACAAAACCAACCAGTTTTAATGGCTCAATGCAAAACCAAACAAATAGAGAATAAATTCCGGATTTACATCCTATAGACATGCTTTTATAACATAATCACAGAACAATCATGGATAAACACAGATGGATACATATTCTAAAGATAAACATACATATGAATTGAAATCTACATCGACAGGACACTAACCAGTTATCCGCAAATAGCAAAAAAAATATTCAAAGTCTTCACACTTAGCAATCAGTACCACTTATCAACCAAGAAGAGAAGTTCTAAAAGAAATATAAGAGTAGTAGTGTGTGTAAAGTCTGAGGAATAATGAAATGGGAGGGAATGCTTATATAGTAGTTGAATTGTAAATAAGATAAGGAAAGAGAATATTTATTTAATTAATTAAAGATTTTTCTTTAAGCAGATTGATAAGATCAGATTAGGATTAGAGAAAATCTGGCCTAATTTACCATAAATATGTGAGTACTAAAATTACTTCAAAATAACAGAAGCAAGAATCAAGACAAATTCAAATAAATTATTGAATTTACCATAAACTTTCCCAAAATCAAGCAATTAAATCAATTAGGGGTAAAATAAGTCAACATTTTACCATATTTATCTAGGTACTAAGGTTGTTATAAAATTCGAAATAGGAAAGACAGTACAATCCAAGGGATGATGACATGTTGTGATCAATCAATTACCCAAGTTACCCAGAATAATCAAGTACCACAATTTAACTTTAATCAATGATATCCAAATATATGAAGTGCATCTGGTCTCAAATCTATCCAAATTCTAATTTCAAGAGGGCAGGGAGGGACAGCCAAATCAAGTTTATCAAAATTTGCTAGCAATAAACAAGTAACAAGATTAATCATACAAGAAAGGGAAACTGAGATCATGCTCGAATCTGATCAATTACGACCAACAGTAATCAAATAATGAGCATAAATGAAATCAATCATAGCAATTATTTTACTCACAGATAGGACATATAAGGCTATCTTAGAACTAAGCATAGGTTTTTTCCAAGTCACAACACTATATTCCAACAACTGGTAAACAAGCCATGGATTGATCATGTATAATACATTGGGGCAACAAAGGACAACAACCAAACAAAGATAACATCATAAGTTTCAGGCTTGGAACAGCAACAGTGGTATCCAACATGCTTATATATCAATTTTACAAACAAGACAAACATTAATCGAATTTTCAGAATTAATCTTAGGAGTAAAACTCACGTTTTACACATATGACCATCCACATGAGGCAGTTAACATGAAATCACAGAATTTACAAACAAATTCACAGTCCAACTCTACCAATTTCATATCTAAAAATCAGATAACAAGAAGAGAAAAGAAAGAAAAAAAAAGGAAAGGGATGAAATTGAAAATGATCAAACCCGAAGTGGATTCATTATAATATAGCGTGAGGTAAACCTTAACCAAAACCAAGATGAGGGGTTGATTATGACGGTCGATCGATCAACCGAAACTTTACTTGTGAAAAATAATACTGAGCCATGCGTAGTGTTCCTTTCATCGATCTCCTCTAGTATTCGCCGGAGAAGACACGACCTTTGGGGTTTCGGGGAAACCAGTGGTGGCAACACTAGGGAGATGGAGCTTTGCTGTCGTTGGGGTTTTTAGTGGGTTTTTAACTGGTGGTTCTCGGACTGATTTTGCCGGTGGCAGCGAAATGGTGACGGAGGGAAGGGATGATAGAGATGTGGTTTTGGGTGGGTTTTATGGTCGAGATAAGGGTGGTCGTTTGGTGGTTTGCGGTGGGATTTCACCAGAGAAATAGGAGTGGAGGAGATGACGGAGAGCAAGAGAGGAGGGGACGGGCGGCAGTGGCGTTGAAGTTTCACCGCTGCTGGTGGGGTTTTGGTGGTGGCTGGCAGAGGCGATGAGGAGAGGGGAGAAGGTGGTTCCGGCATCGTTTGGTGGTGATGGGCGAAGGCGGTGATGTAGTTGGAGGAGATGAAGAGAGGAGAGAGAGAGATTGAGGGAGATAGAGGGGTTGAGGCGGCGGCTGGTGGAGGGTAGAAGTGATTAGGGTTTTGGTCTTAGGGTGAGGGGGTAATTTAAAAAGGAAATAAAGGGGAGAGTTGATCCTGGCCATTGATCACATTTGATCAACGGTTGGGATTAGATATGATGCGAGTCGGGTTTTGGAGTGGGTCAAACGAATTTGGATAATTGGAATTGAAATGGAGCATTTGAAATTGAGTCCAAATTGACTCAATTTTAGGCTTGAATTAAAATAATTGAATAAAAGGAGGTTAGAATTTAAATAAATTGGGAAGAAAATTGAAATTGGGCTGCTATTTAATAAATAAAATACTATGTATTTATAATTTAATAGATAAAATAATAACTAACGATAATTATCAAGCGAAGAATTTTATTTAAAAATAATTACGTATATATATTGTACGTAAAATTAATGACATGTAATATTATACAAAATTTATGATAAAATAGTAATAATTAAGAAATAAATTATATATTTATAAATTGCATACGAATTTAAAAAGTGTCAAGATGTCGATAAAACACGTGATTTATTTAGCAGATAAGAGCAATACGCGAGGAAAATTAAGCTTAAAAATAACAATAACTAGTATAATAACAGCCCGAGAGAGGTATAGAGAGGTAAAAATTGGGTGTCAACAGCTGCCCTTTCCTTGCTTGGGAATGAAAGATGAATTGACGGGCAATGAATGTTGACTAGTAGCCAATTTTGTCCGATCGGGAGGACGATTCTTTTGAAATCGAAAGAAACAAAAGGGGGTTTTGAAAATGATGTGGTCGAGATTTTAGTTTAAAGTCACCTACATATTTTGGGTCTTACAAGAATCAGGCCGTGTGTAGTTCTAGATTTAGAAACGAACAAGGTTTCTAAAGAAGAATGCACATCTGAAAATCTGAACGAAGATGTAGTTGGCACGAGTCGATGAGATTTAAACGATTAGCTGAGAATAGGAAATGAGCAACGGTCCAGTGTTGGCGGTATAGGGATAGTAAGACTTATGTTTTGGGAGTGAAGACGACGGTTAATCTCGTTTCTTGGCTTGTTCAGCTTTCGATGCCTGGAATTTCTATTATAACTAGATAAAGATTAATATTTAAATAAGAATAAAGTAAAACATGATGCAGGTTCCTTTTAAGACTATGGAAGGTTGCTTAAGACGATAAAAATGATGTCTTAAGCGATTATATCTCAGGATCATGATACGTAAAATTAATCCTCAGGCCATGAAATGATGTCTGCGGGCCATGGAAATAATGCCTTTAGACGATGACGCCTTTGGAGCATGATAAGAAGAAAGTAAATCCTTAGGCCATGAAATGATGTCCGCAGGCCATGAAAATGATGCCTTTAGACTATGATGCCTTCGGAGCATGATAAGCAGAAATTAAAGAAAGTGTATCTGTTTTGAGTGGCATAGCATGACGTTTGGTAGCTTCTGAATAATTTATTCCATGGTAGCTTGTTGTGATTCGATGCGATCTCGGGCTCATTGCAATCTCGGGAATAATGTAATTCTCGGGCCAAATGCAATCTTGGGCGCAATCAAAATTCTTGGGCGCAGTGCGATTCTCGGGCCAAAAATGCAATCTCGAGCACAATGCAATTCTTGAGCCAAATGCAATCTTGGGCTCAATGCGATTCATAATTCTCGTTCACAATGCAATCTCGGGCATAATGCAATCTTGGGCATAATGCAATCTCGGGCTCAAATGCATTTTTCGGGCAAATATAATTCTCGAGCCACATGTAATTCTCAGGCTTGACGCAATCTCGGGCAAAATGCAATTCTCGGGCCAAATATAATTCTTGGACCAAATGCAGTCTCGGGCCAAATATAATTTTTGGGCCAAATGCGATCTCGGGCCAAAGTCATCTCGGCCATAATGCAATCTCGGGCCAAATATAATTCTTGAGCCAAATGTAATTATCGAGCTTAATGCAATCTCGGGCCAAATGTAATTCTCGGGCCAAATGCAATTCTCGAGTTCAAATGCAATCTCGGGCCAAAGTCATCTCGGGCATAATGCAATCTCGGGCCAAAGTCATCTCGGGCATAATGCAATCTCGGGCCAAATATAATTCTCTAGCCAAATGTAATTCTCAGGCTTAATGGAATCTCGGACCAAAGTCATCTCGGGCATAATGCAATCTCGGGCCAAATATAATTCTCGAGCCAAATGTAATTGTCGTGCTTAATGCAATTCTTCTTTGAGGAGATAGAGTAGCTTAGCTTTCTTGCCATATTTTGATGACGGTGTTTGTCTTGATGCTGCTGAGACAATTCTCGGATTTGTACTGCTAGTTTTGCGTTCAAAGAAAAATTGTTAATTTGTAAAAAGGGGAGGTTGATTTGTGCATCAGCTCTTGGGTGCATCTGTCCTCCTTATTATGTGTCTGTGGGATGTTTCACTCTCTTCGGGCACTCGCTTGAGCAAATAAATAAATAAGCTTTGAAATCGTATTTTGAAATAACTTTCTTTGAAAAGGGAAGGGACATGTTAAAAAAAATAATATTGTTGAATCATAAACCGTGACATGTTTTGAGACATCACAACATCTTATCACCTTTGCATTTGGAGTGCAGCTCCGATGAAATTTTTGAGGGCTCTAAAAAATTTCTTCCCCAGTGTAGAACTTGACTTTCGGCTAGAAAATTTTGTAGAATGAGCGGTCGCTTGTTGTGAATTTTGAGGTTCCCTCAAAATTCTGCCCCAGTCTTACGATTCATGGTAATGCTTTTCAGATGGAATTTTTGAGATCCTCTCAAAAATTCTACTCCAATTATAATGCTTGACAAGGGAAAATGAAAGGTTTTATTATGATAAGACCGAACTCCATAGGAGCGCCTACGTATCCCTCTTAAACGGGAATCAGGTCAAACGTAGTTCCAATTACAAGGTAAGGAAGCATAACAGAAATAACTTTCTCTTAACTTCTCAGATGAAGTATCTTCTGACAGCGTCAGAATTGATAGGCTTGGGCCACACTTCACCATCCATTTCCGCTAGTACGAGTGCTCCTCCTGTCAGAACCCAATGGACCATGTAAGGACCTTGCCAATTTGGTGCAAATTTTGCTTTTGCCTCGTCTTGATTTGGAAAGATCCGTTTTAGGACAAGTTGCCCTGCTGTAAAATGCCTTGGTCTAACCTTCTTGTTGAAAGCTTTGGCCATTATATTCTGATAGAGTTGACCGTGATAAATTGCATTTATTCTTCTTCCATCAATAAGTGCCAGTTGTTCCATTCTACCTCGCACCCATTCAGCATCACTCAGTTCTGCTTCCTGAATGATCCTTAGAGAAGGTATCTCTACTTCAGCAGGTATCACAGCTTCAGTACCATAAACCAGAAGATAAGGAGTGGCCCCTGTAGAAGTCCTCATCGTAGTACGATATCCCAACAATGCGAAGGGTAGCTTCTCGTGCCAGTGTCTATAATTGTCAATCATCTTACGCAATATCCTCTTGATGTTTTTGTTCGCAGCCTCAACTGCTCCGTTCATCTGTGGCCTATAGGCTGTAGAGTTTCGATTGTTGATCTTGAACTGCTCACACGTTGCTTTCATCAGATCATTGTTGAGATTGGTGCCATTATCTGTAATAATTGACTCAGGAACTCCAAATCGATAGATAATATGATCTCGAACAAAATCAGCTACAACCTTCTTTGTGACAGACTTATGTGAGGTAGCCTCAACCCATTTGGTGAAATAATCAATAGCAACAAGAATGAACCTATGTCTGTTGGATGCGGCAGGTTTGATAGGACCAATAACGTCCATACCCCAAGCTGCAAATGGCCAAGGAGAGCTGGTGACATGGACTTCATTGGGAGGAACTCCAATCATGTCGGCATGCGTTTGGCATTGATGACACTTTTGCACATAAAGAATGCAATCCGTCTCCATAGTCAACCAAAAGTACCCGGATCTCAGTATTTTCTTGGCCAAGGTAAATCCGTTCATGTGAGGGACACAAGTTCTAGCGTGGACTTCTTCAATCAAACTAGAAGCTTCTCTAGCATCAACACACCTCAGCAGTCCTAAATCAGGAGTCCTCTTGTACATGATTTCTCCGCTTAAGAAGAATTGGTTAACTAACCTCCGAATAGTGCGCTTTTGAATTCTTGTGGCATTCTCCGGATAATCTCCATTTTTTAAGTATCCCTGGATATCAACATACCATGGCTTGCCATCTAACTCCTCTTCGACATGAAAACAATATGCAGGCTTCTCGTGAGTATGAATAGGGATGGGATCAATATAATTCTTGTCCGGATGCTGTATCATAGAAGACAAAGTGGCCAAAGCATCACCGAATTCATTTTGGATTCGCGGAATATGTTTGAATTCTATCTTGACAAACCTCTTGCGCAATTTTCGTATGCAATCTATGTATGGCAGGAGTTTCCTGTTCTTGGCAGCCCATTCCCCTTGTACTTGATGAATCAACAGGTCTGAGTCCCCAATTACCAATACCTCTGGGACATTCAGGTCAATGGCTAGCCGAAGCCCCAAAATGCAAGCTTCGTATTCAGCCATATTGTTGGTGCAAGGAAACCTAAGTTTGGCTGAACCGGATAATGCTGACCAGTTTCTGAGATCAAAACAGCTCCAATACCTACCCCTTTGAAGTTTGCAGCTCCATCAAAGAATATCATCAAACCATCGTATATTTTGGATATGTCCTCTCCCACAAATGCCACTTCCTCATCACGAAAATAAGTTTTCAAGGGTTCATATCCATCATCTACGGGGTTCTTGGCCAGGTGATCTGCCAACGCCTGTGCTTTCATGGCCCTCTGAGTGACATAAACTATGTCAAATTCACTAAACAAAATCTGCCATTTAGCCAGCTTCCCGGTAGGCATAGGCTTATGGAAGATGTACTTTAGTGGATCCATTCTCGAGATCAAGTAAGTAGTGTATGCTGAGAGGTAATGTCTCAACTTTTGGGCTGCCCAAGTTAATGCACAACACGTGCATTCCAGCAAAGAGTAACGAGCCTCATATGATGTGAACTTCTTACTCATGTAATAGATTGCCTGCTCCTTCTTCCCTGTTTTATCATGCTGCCCCAGAATACAATCGAAAGCATTATCCAACACAGATAAATACAACGGTAGCAGCCTACCTGGATCAGGAGGGACCAATATAGGAGGATTAGATAGGTAATCCTTGAATTTGTCAAATGCTTGCCGACACTCTGACGTCCATTTTGTGGCAACATCCTTTTTCTATAACTTGAAAATCGGCTCACAGATGACAGTGGATTGGGCTATGAAGTGACTGATATAGTTGAGGCGGCCCAAGAAACTCATTACCTCTTTCTTATTTTTCGGTGACAAAATCTCTTTGATGGCTTTAATTTTGGTCGGGTCCAACTCTATTCCGCGACGACTGATGATAAAACCCAATAATTTCCCCGTAGGGACTCCAAAGGCACACTTTGCCGGGTTCAACTTCAGATTGTACTTCCATAGCCTATTAAATAACTTCTCGAGATCATCCAAATGACTCGAACCCTTCTTGGATTTGATGATAACATCATCCACACATACTTCAATTTCCTTGTGGATCATGTCATGAAAAATTGTAGTCATGGCCCTCATGTATGTAGCTCCAGCATTTTTCAACCCGAAAGGCATAAACTTGTAACAATAAACCCCCCAGGGTGTAATGAAAGCAGTTTTCTCAGCATCCTCCTCATGCATCTTAATCTGATGATAACCGGCAAAGCAATCCATGAATGATTATGTTTTATGCTTGGCACAGTTATCGATCAAGATGTGTATATTAGAAAGTGGAAAATTGTCGTTAGGACTGGCTCTGTTAAAATCCCTGTAGTCAACGCAGACTCTGACCTTACCATCCTTCTTGGGAACAGGTACGATATTAGCTAGCCAAGTCGGATATTCAGTTACTCGAATGATTCCAGCCTCAACTTGCTTTGCCACCTCCTCTTTAATCTTCAAGCTTAAATCAGGTTTATACTTTCTGAGTTTCTGTTTGACAAGAGGACAAGAGGGATCAGTGGACAGTCTGTGGGATACAATCGAAGTGCTCAATCCTGTAATATCTGCATAGGACCAAGCAAAGACGTCTTTGTGTTTTTTCAAAACCCAAACGTAGCCCTTTTTCTCATTTTTAGATAAGTAAACACTGACGTACGTTTCATTAGCCACTTCCGAGTCCCCTAAGTTCACTACCTCTGTATCCACTAGGTTTGCCTTAGGTTTATGTTCAAACTCTTTAACTTTTTTAACGAGTTCTTCCGGTACTTCAGCTTCTTATACCTCTTCTAGTTCACTTATATTATGTTGCATAGTCTCATTACATGTCACAGTCTTAGATTCAACATTTTTAGAAGTAATTTTGCCAAGTGCTCGGCGGGCCCTAGAAGGAGTGGCAGTCCAGTTGCTGAGAGTGGCTTTGGGCTGATTGCTCTATTTAGGAACTCCTCCTCTCCCCTCATCGATGATGAAGTTGCAGCTCTTTTCTGTCAGGAATAGACCTCTTAATCTTTCTAGCACATCATCTTCACCATCATCAAGAAATCCCGCAGAGACAAAAGTCTGATGCAATGACAGTATCGGTCCTAGCAAAGGATAATAGAATCCGCCCACGGGTGACTTCCAATCTTTGTACTCTTGTGCAGTGCCAAGATAACCCAACCCGAACGTGGTCTCCTATGACTGTATCTGTATTGGTTCCATTATGCTTGCAAATTTTCCCCAAAGCCGCCATTAGGTACGAACCCTAAGCGAAGCAACATATTCATGATCGTGCTGCTCCACCATGGTCCCTCTCCAATAAATCCCACCACTTCCAGTGTGTGGAACATTTATCCATCCAATCTCTCTTTTCCTTCAACCGCGTATATAGAGTGCCCCTTTTCACCATGGACCACCACCTCTTGATAGTCCTATTCAAACTTGAGGCATTGATGCAGAGTAGAGGACACCTCTCCTGCCATATGAAGCCATGGGCGACCAAGTAACATATTGTAGGAAGCTGGGATATCCATTACTTGGAACACAATGGAGAATGTGGCAGGTCCAATCAATGCATCGAGGGTAATTTCACCAATGGTATCTCTTTGAGAGCCATCGAAAGCCCTCACGTTCATCCTCTAAGTATGAATCTTAGAAGTGTCAACCTCTAGCCTTGTCAGTGTGGCGAGAGGGCATATGTTTAGACCAGAGCCTAGATCGATCAATACCTTTGTTATCACCCTATCCTCATACTGCATGGTGATGTGCAAAGCATCATTGTGCTCTCTTCCTTGAGGCAGCAGCTCATCCCCATGAAAGGATATTTTATGAGCCTCGAATACCTTCCCAACCATATGGGCTACCTCTGCACCAGTGATATTAGCCGGTAAATAGACCTCGCTAAGAACTCTCATTAGAGCTTTCTGATGGAGCTCAGAAGTCTGTAAAAGTGACAAAATAGAGATTTGAGCCAAAGTTTTCCTCAGCTGATCTACAATAGAATATTCCTTTGCTTGTACCTTCTTCCAAATGCCATTCTCCTCAACCTCTACAATTGGTTGTTTTCCTTTGCTAGAACTTCCGTGAGCCAGATTTTCAGGCATGTAGATTCTGCCAGATTGAGCACACCCTGAGCGGCGTCAGCCTCGGCTACCTTTGCCTTTCCCGAAATATCACATTCATAATTCCATGGTACTTCATGGGGATCATAAGCAACTGGAGTAGCTCGATATATAGTAAATGCGGATTTAGGAGCAACCACCTCTACTTCAAACAGAACCTATTTCTGTGCGGGAGCAGATGTTTGTGACACCATCGCGACATCCCCTTCTTTCTTGATAACCCAAATAGAGCCTTCCAGATCCACTGCCTCTCCAACTTCCAACATGTTGACCTGATGATTTGGGAGTGGATTGTTGGTGACGTTTGTAGGTTGGTTTGATGGTTTCAGTGTTGGGCCACAGAGCACAGATTTGCTTCAAGATTCCTTAGACCGAGTCCGAGTGATTCAGGATAGACTTCGGGCAGCTCAGAGCAGGCAGAAGAGTTATGTTGATCGTAGGCTTCGTGCCTTGGAGTTTAGAGTCGGTGACTTGGTGTTTCTCCGTGTATCACCCATGAAGGGCGTGATGAGATTTGGTAGGCGGGGCAAGCTTAACCCCAGGTACATTGGGCCATTTGAGATTCTGCAGAGGGTTGGTAGCGTTGCCTATCAGTTAGCCTTACCTCCGATGTTTTCAGCTATACATCCTGTATTTCATGTTTCGATGCTGCGTCGGTATGTACCAGATGAGTCTCATGTATTGCAGTGGGATTCAGTTCAGTTGGATGAGGGTTTAGCCTTTGTTGAGGAGCCGGCAGCTATTTTGGCCAGAGATGTCAGGAGATTGAGGTCTCGAGAGATCCCGGTTGTTAAGGTTCAGTGGAGGCACCGTCCAGTCGAGGAGGCTACCTGGGAGACCGAGAGAGATGTGCGGGATCAGTATCCGCAGCTATTTTAGCCTTCAGGTACCCCCTTGACCTTGACTTTCGAGGACGAAGCCCTTTTTAGTAGTGGATGATGTAATGACCCTTCCGGTCATTCCCACGTTTAAGTTTTGAAGTCAAGCAAATCGACAAAAGATATCGTAAGACCTTTAACAAATTTTCTGAACCTTGGGTCAAATGTCTCGGAGCTTTTCTCCCAATATATAAAGAGTTAGAAGTCCCCCGAAATCCCAAATCGAAGGTCTACGAGTCTAGTTTCCAACGCACCAAAATCCTCAACATCCCAACCTGATCTCGGGAGTAAGGTTTATGACTTTTACCGCGGACTGTCTGGCAGAAAACGGGTTGCGAACCGGGTCGCGAACCGGGTCGGGTTAAACGCGATTTAAGCCTCGACGTCACGTTTTAAAATGCCATTTCAGTTCCGAAACAGTTATAAAAAAATAAGGGAGGATCCTGAGAGAATTCTTGAGTATCGAAATCGTGCGTATTTGAAAATACGTTATTTAAAAGTTGAATTGGGTAAAAATTATATTATTATTGCTTTTTTAAAATATTTTAAAGGTTTATGAAAAATATCTTTGATACGATATAAGTGTATATGTATTTATTTTATAATGTTTTTATACTCCATAATATTTTAACGGAGATAGTAAAATTTAGTTATGTTAGAATTTATTATTATAATATAGTAGGTTTTATTTAAAATGATTTTCTATTAATTATGGTATATTTAAAATATCATATTTATTTTACCATGAATTTTTGCAATACCCGAATATATACATTATGAGGGTTAAAATTAATATGGTGTGTCACCTCTACTTCCACGTGGAAGTAGAGGGAGTGGACAACAAGTGGGTTAGGCACTTAGTGCTGCCACTAAGCACCAAGCACCTCTAATTGATTGTAATATGTTGCCTACTCATTTAAGCTATTGAACAATTTGCAAATGGAATTTGCTGTCAACATACTGATCATGTCCTTCAACATAAACTTTCATTCATCATATTGTGTGCATGTTGATTCTATGTGCGCTAACGAGTATTGCTGAGGGAAAATTATTTTGATGCAATATTCGGTCATCGAAAGAAAATCAATTATCTACGTTAATTATTCAAAAGCCGAATTCGAGTTTAATTTAGTTTTGGATTTTCTCGGAGTGGTTCGAGCTTGGACATCGTTGTTCTAGCAGCTTGTCGTCGGACGACAGGTAGGTTACGGTTTATTTTCCCTAGACTCCGTATATATAAAATAAAATTGTATTAATGGGCATCCTTGGGTTGGTTTATTAGGTTGGTACCACAGACCTCGACCGCTTTATTCATGACCGCCTACTTTTGTTCCTCCGTTGTTTGTAGTATTTGCCGGTATATTTTATTTACCCTTGTGGTCCTGTGAGGCCTTGTTGACTCTGGAACATAGAAGGGTGGGATTTTGGGAATGTCCGCGAGTCCCGGGCATAGAATTATCCTTCTAGGCTGGTTATGCTTGCTGAGTAGCTGTGGGCCTGTGCAGGGTCGATAGGTTGATTGTGAGCTGCGGGCAGCTATTGTGTGTGATCATACCATTTCCATGCATATAAAGAGGTTTTATCCATGTTTTACTGTGGTTTTGGCTTCGGGCCTACTGGCACTATTTTCTAAACCTTGCATGGCCCGGGGGGCCCGTTTTTGATGGAAATGATTTGGAAATGGTTGATTTCACTTGTGGAGATTTTTGGGCAAGAAAGTAAAATTATGTTTAAAATCATCAGTTTTATGATTATCGCTAGACTCGGCAGGGCCGGGGTGCTAGTTGAGTTTTCTTGTTACTTGAGATGATTTTTAGCCTCGGTCGGACCGAGCACCTGAGATGACTTTTTACTGTTTAGACCCGGCTACGCCCGGGCACCCTTGGAGGGGTTTCTGAGATATTTTCCTACTATTTTTAGTCTTGGACAGGGTCTGGGCATGCATATTCGAGACTGGGTCTCTATCTTGATATCGAGACTGGGTCTCTATCTTGATACATGTTCTGATACTGAGATTTAGTATGGGGTCTGGGACCTCCATGGACCTTGCTATCCGGGCCCGGGGCTACGGGCTGCGTGTGCCGGAGGAGGGGTATACGGTGGAGTAGAGGTATACGGGCAGAGTCCTTCCATGGAACCTACCTGCTGGGCCGGATCGGCGCCGGAGGAGGTACATACAGAGATATAATGGCACTTGAGATCTTCATGCATCATATCATTCATTGTTTGAGGTCTCCACCCTTGTTTGCTGTTTGCTGATTGTACGCTCCGGTAGTATGGGATGCCGGAGGGTTTGTTTTCACTTGTTTGTGTTCCTCGGTTGTATGGGCGGCCGGGGGACTGTAGGTAGACTTTTGCTTTTACTTACAGAATCGTTCTCTATTATGGATAAGTATGAGATTGGTATGATTAGTTGAGTTGATTCATGTCTCTGAGCATGCCTATTATTACTCTTTCTCTCTTCTTCTTACACTTGAGGTTACCGGTATACCGTCTATTTTGTAAACTTATTTTGTATACACTGTTGTTGCAAGGACCCCAGGTGCGTTATTTTCTTACTTTCACCTGTGCCTATGGTGTGTATATTCTGCTTACTAGCCTCATATGTGGTTCTGTTGATTTCCCTCTGGGCTAGTTCCTGTGTACCTTTCGTTGATTTCTGCGACTACTTGCTTCTATTCTGTCTATTACTGCACTTTTATCTTATATGTGCCCAGTCGGCCTATGATACCTACTGGGTACCTTATGCTTCGCATTTGGTGCTCACCCCTACCGCCTGCATCTTTGGGTGCAGATCCTAGCGTGGGCTATCGCCGTTAGACCGCTGTGATTCGTGCTTGGAGATCTGTTGAAGACTACTTCAGGCTGAGGGTGAGCTCTTGGCGATCGGAGCTTAGCTTTAGTTTATCTTTTGCTTCATGTACTCTATTACCATTCAGAGACATCTGTATATATAGTTTTGGTTTATTTGCACTCCATGTATGTAGTTTGGCTCTGTACTATGATACCAGGTCTTGGGGTTTGGTCTAGTTTCCGCCTATGTATATATTTATATTCATGTTATCTATTTCATTTGTCTTGTTCCCTTATTTGCTAGATAGTAGCCCATTACTAACTGTTCTGGGCTACGGAGATTGGTTCACCTACCGGGGGTTGTAGGTGCCATCATGACCGAGAAATTGGGTCGTGACATTATGATAGGATACTTTTTATATAAGCTTACTATAAACTGGATTATTCTAGATCATGTTTATTCGTCACTACTAACATTGTACTAAGCATATACTTTTCTTCTTTAAACAGTATTTCTCATACTTTTGGTACTCTCTAACACGGCTTCTTACCTCAACGGTTTCCTTCTCATGATAGTACTGTTCTTAGAAGTTTTTCTCTCTTTTCTCATTTGCTAGCAAACTATGTAACATGCTTTGAATAATTCCAATATATAGAAACTAATATAAAATTTATTCTACCATAATCATGATTATCAGGAATATATGAATTTACCTACATATTCATATGACAGTATATAGCAACATAAGTATTTCGGTATACCTGCATGGTAGTTTCCTCATCGGAGTTAGCTTTGTCCATGATTAGTATATTTTTCTATCTAGCTCTGATAAGGCTGTGCACAAATCGGATCAACTCGAATTTTTGAATCGATTCAAAATTATTTGAATTATACAATCGAATTGATTTACAAATTCAATTTTAAAATATTATGGTTTTTCGATTTGGATATGATTGGGTGTGTTCACAATTCGAACCGATTCGAAGTAATTTGGATAATACAATTTGAATTATACAATCGAACTGATTTACAAATTCAATTTTAAAATATTATGATTTTGCGATTCATATATGGTTGGGTGTGTTTACAATCCGAACCGACTCAAAAACTTAAAATTTATATAGACTAAACAATATTTTTGAGTTTTGAACCATTGTGGTTGGATTTAATATCACTTTAAACTTGCAGTGCAATGCTAGTTTTGGTTATTTAAGGCCTAATTTTAAGATTTAGTTACTTTTTTGTAATGTTTGCTCGAAAATGAAAATCAAAATAGTTGCTTGTTTCGAAATCGAACAAAATGATTTGTACAATCGAATCGAAATGATAAAAAATAAATTGAATTGGACCTAGAATGAATCGAGTTTGGATGAGGATTTTGACAAATCAAAATTTAGAATTTCAATTCGATGATGGCCAAAATTGAACCAAAGATGATGGCCAAAATCGAACTAAATCCATTCGTGCACAGGCCTAGGATTGGGGGTGGGCTAGAAAAAAAACTACTATAATTTAAATTAAAAAAAATTAAAAGGAATTTTTGAAAAGTTGGGGTGTGGAGAGGGGTGGTTGTGTAAGGTGGGGATGGATTGTGAGTTGTGAATTGGGGGTAAAAAAAAAAAAAAATATATATATATATATATATATATATATATAGATTTTTTTTAAGAAAATGATTTTTGTTTTAGAAAAAATGGGGTGTGGGTGTGGGTGGAGGTGGAGGTGGAGGTGGGGTGGGGTTGGTGGGTTAGAAAAAAATTTAAAAGAATTGTGTGGGGTGGGATGGGGGTGGGTGGGTGTTTTGGTGGGGGTTGTGGGGGGGGGAGGTGAGTGTGGGGTTGTGAGGGTGCGGAGGAGACAATGCAACTTATTTTTCCTACTTTCATTACATAAATTATTTTCCTTATTTCCAAGGAGCTTATTTTCCTAAAAAAAATATTTTTCAATTTTTTTTACCACCAAACACGAGAAAATACGAAAATATTTTTCAGAAAACATTTTCTCTATACCAAACACACCCTATATCTTTTATACTATATTAAAAGTATGAAGAACCTAAGAAATATTGATTAAACTTTTTATCATTCGTTAAAAGACTCTACAGTACATAAAATTATCATTTACTATTTTCTTCAAATAATTGTTATTTACTTATTATCCTAATATTTAGAATTTTGAAATTAATTTGAATTACATCTATTAAATCTTCGTTATTTGTAACAGGTAAGAAATATTAATATTTAGTACTTTAAAATTGACTAATAAATTATTTCTTAATTTTTTTTATTTGAACTACATTAAAAGTCCTAATATTTAAAAATAAAATCAATTAGAATTTTGATAATTTATAAATATCCTCTCGTTATTAAACTAACTAATTATACATCACAAGCTTAAAACTCATTTTGTATTAGTATGTTGAATTATTATTATTATTATTATTATTATTATTATTCATTATTGTATACTCGGGAAAATAATATATAGAAACACAACATATTTTAAGTTAATTCAATTAATAGAGTGTTCTAGCTATCACTCTCATTAGTTAAATCTATATAATTCTTCCGGTTCAATCTATGTGAAGGTGTTTAACTAGACACATAGATTAAGAAAATAAATTGAACTAAAATAATCTCATAAAGGGTAAAATAAAAAGTTTAAAATTCAGTTATTACTTAATACATAAGGTACGATGCCCCATAGCAAAATCTCGGTCACTTGTTTACCCTTTTAAAATAGAGTTCACACTTGACAAAATTGTTATTTGATTTTTTTTTTAATATTTTGGTATTTTAAAATTAACTAAATTTTATGTATTAAACCTTCCTTATTTGAAAGAAAGTTTTAATATTCAAAAATTTAAAAGTGATTGGAATTTTAACTTTTAAAAAATAATTATACATTAAATAAAATGTATTATTAATGCGAAGCAACCTTATTTTTAGGATTTTTGAAAATACAATTAAAAAAAAGGTAGCCCAATACACAAAATATCCTGCATAACAGGGCTCGAAGAAAGGATGTAATATAGATAATCTATCCTAATGCAAACATTAATAGTTGCTTTTACTAATTTGAATGAGTTTTTCTTAGTTTAGTGGCATAACAAGTCCCTATGACCTCTTATAAATAAATAATTGTGATATGATATCAAATCATTACTTAAAATAATACAAATATCAACAGAGAAAAAGTTGACAGACAGAGTCGGTCCAAACAATTGAGGAAAAATCGATGGACATTGTTGGTTATTTAATTTTTTAATTAAAAATCGACGAACACCATCAATTTTTTTGCATAAAAATGCGTAATTTTTTTTATTTTTTCCCCTCAATTTTTTGTTTTTTACAAATACCGATGGACTCCGTTAATTTCTAAAATGTAAAATTACAGTTGAATAGTATAAATAAAAATGATGAAAATATTTCATCAAAGTGCATGTGGAGTCGAGTAGTAAAATTATCCAAAGTCATAACTATTTTAATTTATAACTACAAATAATTTTTGTAGTCAATAATTTCACTATTCAACTACGAAATTTAAGTCGTAGCCATTCTAAAATTGTATTTTTTGTGACAAAAGTTCCTTGTGACTAAATTGTAGGTTAATAGAGACAATAATATATTGTCACTAATCGTTCTAACTATCAGTGACAAAAAAAAGATCACGATTAAATATAAATTTTGTGATTAAAGTTTACAATGATTAACTACAATTTGTAATTCGTTGCTACTGTATAAACATATTTTTTGTGACAAATTTTTTTCGTGTTTAAACTTTAATCAATTTTATGATGAAAAATGATTTGTCACAAATTGGGTACATCATTTAGTGACAAAATAATGTGTTACTGATAACCTAAAATTTCGTAACTACTAGTACTCAATAAATGGCACCAATTAACTTGTTGGAGGGAAATTTTAGTGGACAAAACTTTGCTACGAACTTTTGTGTTTCGTCACTAAAAGTATGTGCCTCATGTATTTAAACACGAAATATTATTTTCATCACAAAAAGTGAACAATCAGTGACAAATTTTGTGTTGTAACTAGTAATTTCGTAGCTATATATCACATTTATTGTAATGTAAAATGTATTATTGATTAACTAAAATTAAATCACGCAATACACATATAGAAATCAACAAAACAACCGGTAATCCAAAGTAACGTTCCACATTTTAACATCAGGCTATTTATTACATATTCCTAATGGTTACATGATTCATTACTATCTTTCTTAATTTCATTATATCCCAACCATCATTGCTACACATTTGATTACCTTTCAATGGGTTTAACGACCATAACACAATCTCTAACTCTTAGTATTAACAAGACTACAATCTTTTATCATCCCAAATCATAGTAATCATCGGTCATTTCTTACTCTTTAATCATTTACCATTTATTTCTAGTTTTGCCCGCATTCCAAGTTCACCCAGCAGCAAGACACGATAGTTCACATAACTTAGATTCTTGGAACACGATGTCAAATAAGGACTCGATCAATCAATTAGGAATTATTCACATGATTCAAGTAACCCCAACAATCATAAGAAACTAATAGTCCAGATAACCCAGTAACCACCACATTCAGATAAATAAACATCAATCACATGCATATCATGTGTCAATAGTCAAGGACGTAGCACCAAGCAAAGACATATTAAGTCATATGAACCCTACCATTATAAGCAGTCACATCACAAACTGCGGATGATGTCCATAAAAATCTCTCATACATATAATCTTTGTATCTTATCAATCTCAATGTAGCCATATCATAACTCACTCAAATACTCATATGTACATATATGCTAAAGATTCTTATTTTTTCCCAACTAGTCATGACCTGCAGAGGACGCACTAGGTTCTATGTACCATACCGACAGAGTACTCGATGCATAATAATGGTAACATTATCAAATCTGTGTGGTACCTGATCCATAATAATAACATCAATATCAATATCCATATTGACGTGGTGCCCGACCCCTCAACCAATATCAACCTATGATTCCAAATTTTCTATCTCTTAGGATATAATATAGTGTACTAAATCATAAGTACTCTTGTCATTATAACGTAATTAAATCAAATTCAAATGCAATAGATTATACATTCAAGCATTAACAACTTACAATCGTCAACCACAAATATGTCCAAAGACTAATCAATAGGTTATTCAGTTCAGAAACACACAAGTACTAAATCATGTCTCAACTCTAATCAAACACATCATAAGTTTACTCTTGATTAGTCAACGACCTCCTATTATTGATGGTCATTACTCCCGTTATTCTACCGTGAAGACCTATCACTAATCACTACTATCGTAGTCCTGATTACCACATCATTAGCTGAATTACTAAATCGTTGTCAATATTAAACACACAAGAACCTTTGGTTAATTCACTTTTTATTTATGGGCTATACTTTATCGTCTAATCACATTTCTTTCCCGTTAATTTATTCTTGTTATGATCATCACCAACACATATTCACCACAAGAAACACATAACAATAGTAGGTACACAATTGGTTCATCGTCCTCGTCAAGCTCCCCGACCCTTAATATCAATTATTCGTGGTATCACTCATACATAGTCTATCCACCAACATTAATATTAGTCTTAGACATATCTAGATTGCATCATGGTAATTACATTCACATATATTCATGACAATTTCTTAAGCAGTCTTTTTTATGTTTATTATAACACTATCCACCCAAACTCCATGCCCAAAGGCATAATCATATTGTATCTGATGATTCTACAAAGTAATTACAATTAGCTAATCAAAGTCTAATACTCATTAAACCATAACCTACCTTGATGTAGAACTGCTACCATAAACTGCATGGAACCTTGCTCTGTGCTCTCGATTCAGGAGTCTTTATTAGTAATTCGCAAAGAAGAGGGTAAAACCACGCTATTTTGAGAGTCTTTCCTCTCTTTTCTTAGTGTTCTGGATTAGGACTAACCCTGGGATATTTTAGGAGGAGGCCACATTTTATAAAAGAGCTGAAAGCTGAAAACATTAATTCCGTCATTCTATTTCATGATCTCCGTTACAACGATCGCCACCTCACTGCGGTGAGCTTGCTATAACAAAGTTTGGACTGCTACAATAGTTATATACTGGTTGATCACACTTTCTTGACTTTATTTTATTCTGTGTTTTATTAAACACAACAATTAGTATTCTCAAAAATAAATTCATATCATAAAAATTAAAATTCTTTAATTTTACTACAGAAATTCCAATAACGATAGAATGGGTCGTTACATTAAATACCAATTTACTAATCATTCGTCTCTAAATAGACTTATGAGACACGTGGGCAAGAGACTATAATTTGAAAGAGGTCATTTTCAAGATCATTAACTTAGTGATTTCACCTGACTCACTTGCTCGCTTTTCCGAGCTGAGCAATATTTAGGATCGACATTTTCCACACGACCTTCATATTGAAGCACATTGGAATAATGGAGTGCATGGTTTAATCCTTATGTATGAATCTGATTACTATTGTCATGCCCTGAGGCTACACCTTTGTCATGACCCAAAATCACAAGTCGTGATGGCACCTATGTTCCCAACTGATAGATAAGCCAACCCAGTAACTTTTATAAATACAATTAAGCAGTTCAATAAAAAAGTAAAATAGGCAGACTAAGTATGAAGTCTTTCAAAATAAAATATGAAAAAAGCAGAAATACAACTCAAGATTTAGTGTCCTAAGTACAAGAGCTTCCACACTACGATAAGTTTGAAAATTAAAGTGAAAAGTCTGAATGTAAATACCCTGTCTAATTACTAACGACAGGATTAAATAAAAAAATTATATGAAGGTGTGGGCTACAGAACAGTCAAACAGCTCACCACAACTCCAAAATAATCCAAGCTCGGACTCAGGAAGCTCCACGAGATGAGCTAGTATTCAGAACTGAATCTGCACCACAAAAGACTGCATCAAGCATAGTATGAGTATAAAACCATGTGTAACACCGACAATGAAGAAGTAGTGACAGGACTCATGTAAGAAATCATTCTCAAATTTACAAAGTTACACCATATTCAACAGTCAAGTTTTCACTAAGGTGGGATAATCAATTGCCACGAAAGATTCAAACATCAATTAAGCACATAATTAATTATGTATGGAGGGCGTAATGTGATGCAATGTAATGAGATGATATGCCTCAGATTCCCAGTAATCTCTCAGTCGTATATACACGATACTCCTCGGCAATACATCTAGAGTTTGTGACCCATAAGAGACTTGCGATGTCCATATATCATCACAGATAGTCTTTACGCGCTATCACAAAATCAATTAATCTCCAGCACATATGATCTCTATGTGCCCAACTCATAATAATAGAACAATCGTAGCACGGACGATCTTCACGTGCCTGACCTTTACTCACACTCGAACTTAATGTCAATGCATGTACATGATATAATATCCATAGAATATAATAAGGGATGATGATGCTTCTCATTCAATTAAAGTAACCAACAGAAAATATATTCACCTCGACTATCACAAATATACAGGTTAGATGAAGAAACATGGACACACAAGGAAAGAAACCAAGCCAATAATACATCAGCTAATGCACATATACTTTGGCATTCTCAAATTATATAGTAATAAACTTTCCCTTTTATAACACTGGTACTCGTACCAATGTCCATCACACCATGGGTACGAGACCCCATCTTTCACCCTTACCTATTCTCTATTTTAAAATTTTAATATTTTATTACAAAAACATCCTTCAACAAAGTCTAGGAAGTCTTACCATATCTCGAATCCGAATAATGCATCATGAACTCTTAAGACTTTGCCTTTCCCTCTCGTAAAGCTTCAGAATGTTCCCAATCTATCAGATATATATTATTTATAAGTATACAAGTTCGTAAATATCCATATTACTATACTTCTAACCCAAACCCTAAAACCACCTATACAATATCCAATTATATAACCCTGGTACTATCCTATGCTTGTACCTGAATAACCATCATACAAATACTAAATATTTACGTTTATAATTTATTAAGGGAAAAGAGAAAAATAACATAAAATATATGACCTGGACAATACTCAAAATAGCTTCTCCAGATCACAAATAGAATCAGACAAATTAGTTTTTCCAGAACTTGAAATTTATCGTTTCCACATCCTCCCTACTCCTTATCAATCATTAGCGAATCATTGACCCTAACCATTTCCTACTATGACCTTCCGAGAACAGAAACCAAACCTCTACAGAAGGCTAAAAATTCCACCTTTTCAATCTAATTCTCATCCACTCATTACACCATCATTACAATCATTACCTCAGATTCATGTTGCAATTATTACCTCATAATTGGCCTCAAACCTTGGCCTAATCCTTTCACCCAAAACAGTGCGCTGCACTTCTATCCATTTCACTCAACCATTACATAGAATCATATACCCAACCAATATAATACTATATTTATACATCTTAGCAATTAGGGTGAATGAACATAGGTCAAAGCTTTGATTATATTTACCTGAAATAGCAATTTTTCAATTCTACAACCACTCCCGTACACCTTCTCTAGTTTTTTCAGAAAAATGTGAGAACATAAATTGCTACTAGGTATTATTGTTACCCTAGTCTCATACGTGACCAGTAAAGGAGCAGGAAATTACATGGAGTGTCCTTAAAAGTGAGTGGTCTTTAATTTATGCCCCTCATAAGAAAAGTCTTTAAAAAATACCCTTCCTTCCATTTTATTTATAGAACATATACATTTTTGCCCCTCTACACCATAACTCTTCATGTTCATTTGTCTCTCAACTCTTAATTTTCATTTTTCTTTTTTCTTTTATCTTTTTAATTTTTTATCTTTTTTTTTTCTCAATTTTTTTTTTAATTCTCGTTTTCTTTTTTCTCAACCTTTATTTTCTTTTTTTCTCTTAACTTTTTTTTGTTCATTTTTTTCTCAACCTTTATTTTTTTTCTCTTTTTTCTTTTTTTTCTCAACTTTTATTTTTTTCGCTTTTTTTTTTAATCTTTATTTTTTTCTTTTCTCTTTTATTCTTCTCTTTTTTTCTTAACCTCTATTATTTTTTTCTAATGAACAAAAAAAGTTGGATAATCCACAAAGAAGATCTTTTTTCTTTGAAATCGAAGTAAACTTAAGAGCGTGCTTTGTTGTTTGGAAGTCCTTTGGAACAAGTCTTGCCTCTAAGACAAATGCTATAGAACATCTCATAAATCAAGACACAATGAGGTAGTGTCAAGCCTTGCTCGTGGGGCATAACTTGTTGTTTGAAAAATTCTTGAGCTAAGTCTTACCTCTAAGGCAAGAGGTATAGAGCATCTCATAAATTAAGACACAATGAAGTAGTGTTAACTCTTGCCCATGGGGCATAACTTATTTTTTGGGAGGCCCTTGGGCTAAGTCTTGCCTCTAAGGCAAATGTTATAGAGCATCTCATGATCAAGACATAATGTGCTAGTGTCAACTCTTGCCAATGAGGCGTAACTTGTTGTTTGAAAGTCTTTGAGCTAAGTTTTGCCTCTAAGGCAAGAGTTATAGAGCATCGCATAAATCAAAACACAATGTGGTAGTGTCAACTCTTGCCCATGGGGCGTAATTTGTTATTTGGAAGTCCTTGGACTAAGTCTTGCCTCTTAGGCAAGCGTTATAGAGTATCCCATAAATCAAGCACAATATGATAGTGTCAACTCTTGCCCATGAGGCGTAACTTGTTGTTTGAAAGTCCTTGGGCTAAGTCTTGTCTCTAAGGCAAGAGTTATAGAATGTCTCATAAATCAAGACACAATGAGGTAGTGTCAAGTCTTGCTCGTGGGGCATAACTTGTTGTTTGAAAATCCTTGAGCTAAGTCTTGCCTCTAAGACAAGAGTTATAGAGTATCTCATAAATTTAGACATAATGAAGTAGTGTGAACTCTTGCCCATGGAGCGTAACTTGTATTTTTTTAGAGGTCCTTGGGCTAAGTCTTGCATCTGAAGCAAGTGTTATAAAATATTTTATAAATCAAGACACAATATACTAGTGTCAAGTCTTGCTCATGGGCGTAATTTGTTGTTTGGAAGTTTTTGGGCTAAGTCTTGCCTCTAAAGCAAGAATTATAGAACATCTCATAAAAAAAATAAAGGTCAAAAAAATTGATTAAAAAAAAAGAGAAAAGAAAAATTTAAAACCAAAGAAAAAATAAAAAAATAGAAGTTGAGAGAAAACAATAAATATTGAGAAAAAAAGAAAAAAATGAAGAAAAAAAAGACAACAAAAAATAAAGGTTGAGAAAAATAAAAAAAATAAAAAAATAAAAAATAAAAGGAGAAAAAATAGAATTGAGAGGAGAAAAGAAAAAAAAAGATTGAGAAAAAAGAAAAAAACGTAGAAGAAAGAATAAAACAAAAAATAAAAGAAAAATAAAGGTCGAGAAAAAAAGAAAAAAGAAAAAGTAGAAATAAAAAAAAAAAAGAAAAAATAGAAATAAAAAAAAGAAAAGAAAAAAGAGAAAAAGAGAAAAAGAAATATATATAAAAGTTGAGAGACAAATGAGCATTGATAGTTATTTAAAAATATTTGAGGTGTAGAGGGGCAAAAAGGTAGTTGCTCTATACATAAAAAACAAGGAAGGTTATTTTTGTAAGACCATTTTTATGAGGGGCAAAAATGCAAAGCCACTCTCTTTAAAGGGCATTTGTGTAGTTGTCCCGTAAAGGAGTGGTGGGTGTGGCCCATTCCTAATTTTTAACAAAATTATATATGCATTTTTTTTATAACCATCAACCAAATTAACTATTTAACAAATACCCATTAATTTAATAACTGTAGTTAAATGAATAGTTTGAAATTCCCAAAAGGGATTTACGAGAAGGGCCTTCTATGAAAAAATGAGTTCTAGTGCTCAAAACAACCTAATGAATCGTTACAACCCTAGACGTAACATAGAATCTGAGATTACAAGTGATCCCAAGCTAACCCTTAGCCTTATCTTGACTTAGATATAACATAGACATTCATAGCGGAAGCATAAGCTGAAGCAATAAGCAAACTAAATCATCATAAAGATCATGGTCTAAGAATATCAAAATCTGCAAACCACAAATACCGACGATCTAACTGTGTCTGAAAAGCCTCTAACTGATAAGATGAGTTGCTGGAATAATATCCCCAACTAACTCTACATTTTGAAAGAAAGATAACCAAAACTAGACAAAACTCATAACTAGTCCTCGAAGGATGAGAACTCACAAACTCTGACTGAAAATACTTCTAAGGCTAGTCATGAGTCTGGGAGCGAACGCCTGAATCTACATCATGATAAGATGCAACACAAAGAGGTATGCAAACAGTACTATGTAATGTACTGAGTATGCGAGATATGCATAATCCATGATAAAACATACTTAAAGCTGAAATCATGTAATAGTAGTAAAATCTGTAATGTAATGACTCAAAGCAATATCTTAAGCTAAAACCATTTTTATAATCATAAGTAATAAGTAGTAAGTCCAAAACATGAAATCAAGGAGTCATATTCATCTGAATCCTTAAAGCCATTATTGTGGAAGATTCTCATAACTGACATAGACCATGTGAGCTACATGGAATCCAACTTTTGTACCCTAGTTGGCAGAGCTGTCTTGTACCTTGCCGGGGTACTAGACCATGTTTAGAGTGGGACCACTATCGTGTGCCTATTGGGCTAAATAACCTACGCTGATAATGTAATTCTGGACTTGGGTTATCTGGAACCCTCTTCCGCTCAATGCTAAATACTACTCCCAAAACATTCATAAAGCTCATACTTATACTCTGATGTATTTAGATGCCAAACTATTCATAAAGCATGTGGACATATTTGGATGTCATGCTACTTGTAAAATCATAAGTCTTGAAAGCGTAGCATAGCTCTAGTTCAAAACATACTTTTTACTAAATTTCATAGCGTAAAGAACTAAGCATGCTAATTTCATAAATACTTGAGGTCATGTTATCTAAACATGCCAATTTATCTTGAAAACATGCAATAAGGTAAAATCATGCTAAAACTCATTCTCAATTTATGGGCTTTTAGTACTTGTAGAATTTCATATAAAATCATGCATAAAGGATTAGAGAGTATAATCCAATACAAGTAAATCAATTTCATACGAATAATTTATAATTGGGTAAAAACCCTGATCTTGGGCTTATTTGTACACCCAAATGATGAATTTTACCCATACTTTAGCTAAGTTTGAGAACAAATTACCTTGTATATGTGTCTTTTGCAATATGTTTGATTTAAATGAGCTAATGTACATGATTAGTAGTATTTTAGGAGGAAAGAAGGCATGCAAAGAAGCTAAAAGACAAAGGATAAGCAAGACACGGTTGATTGGATGAGGATCGAGCTGAAGTTGAGCTTCAGAAGAGAGGCTTGCGCTGCACGGACAAGGGCCATGCCTTGAGCCCTGAACTGCATGACTAGTGGTCTTGCGTTGACCCTTTCATTGCGTGACACATTGCAGAGGCTCACTATTTTGATGTGCATTGGCCTGACGTCGCGAGCCTTTGGGCTTCACGTTGGGCCATGCACAACGACCCTATGCCAGACAGGTATTGTGTTTAAAATGTGAAGAATGTTCTAGGGGCCTCGAAGTAATTTTACCATATGTCTATAAATGCACCAAGGACATTCTTTCAGAAGGGCTACACGTTATTTTTAAGGAGAATAGAGAGGCAAAGGGTTTTTATTAGGGTTCATCTTCCTTAAACTCATCTACTCATTTTGGTATGAAAAATATTATCTTTGTAGTTTTCATTCCGATTATGAGTAGCTAAACACCTTTGTTCTGGGGTTACGGTTAGAACATGATTGAATATTATTTTATTTGGATCAAAGAAACCTTGTTTCTTATTTGATTGCTCTTGTTTTCTTATGCTTATTATTTTAGTATCTGACCAATATTAGAATAAATCAGTAATTCTTGCATGAACTGACCATGGGAACATGAGAATAGGATGAAGAACATAGGGAATAAGATCATCTCTAGCTTACATTAGAGTTTATTTGTAACTAGGATAGTGATATACCTAGTTTGGCTAATTTGATTTTAAATGGGATGAAAACATTAATGCATTTGAACTAGAAATTGGCATCCCCGACAATGGCACCAAAAACTTATTGCGCCCTAATGCACACTCAAGTGTACGCGGTCGTACAAGTAATATAGTAGCTCTTTTGAGCCGGATATCAAAACCACAAGGACTATGTACTTAACAATTCACTGAATCTAATTTCTAATAATATTTCAGACAAGCGTTGTGAATTATCAAGAAAGTTTGTGAAATTATAGTGTTTTACTTGTTGAAAAAATAATAAAGTAAGACAATAACGAATTTAGCAACGATTCTTAACAATATCAAGGGAGAACTCCATGGCTACGACATTTGCCACAATCATGAATAACATTTATTCATCTCAAAGAATAGCGATATACCTAGTTTGCCTTATTTGATTTTAAACAAGATGAAAACATTAATGCATTTGAGCTGGAAACTCAGATCCCCGCTGAACGATGTAGTTCTGAGACTAGTTTAAATAGGTAATTTAGAGGATGAGCATTCCCAAATTGTATTATTAACCCCAAAATCAGCAATTGGAGAAATAAAGTTCTTTGAGACAAATAAATGGTATTCATGATTGTGGTAATTGTCGTAGCCCTAGAATTTTTCTTTGATATTGTTAACAACCTTTGCTTAATTCGTTATTGTCTTACTTTATTATTTTTGCAATAAGTAGAACACTATAATTTTACAAACTTTCTAGATAATTCACAATGCCTGTATGAAATATTATTAGAAATTAGATTGAGTGAATTTCTAAGCACATAGTCCCTGTGAGTTTGATATTCGGCTTGAAAGAACTACTATATTACTTGTATGATTGCGTAAAGTTGTGTGTGTGTTAGGGGAAGAACAAGTTTTTGGCACCGTTGCTGAGGACTTAAGCAATTAGTGATTTTTGAAATTTTAATTTTTTTATAATATTATACAAGTGTTGATAACTTGATCTTAGCGGTTGCTTTTGCAGGTTCAATTGGTTCTTCAAGCAAGCAAGAAAGAGAATTGGTAGATATGTATTTGGAGCATGAATGAGCATTTCATCAATAGGGAAGAGCAGCTACTCTTTATTATCCAATTCAGCCTGCAAATCAGGTAGAAGTTATTCCTATAGAGATCGCAGCAGCATGGCCAGTTCACGAGGTGGAAATCCCACTCGCCAATAATGTCACCTCTATCATGCGCAGACCGGATGCAGGAGGTCGATTCAAGCTTAAATAGAATATGGTGCAACTATTGCACACCAATGGGTAGTTCACAGGGCTATCTCATGAAGTTGTAGAATTTTCTTGAGATTAGCAACATATACATCCCCGCAGGAGTCTCTTATGACTATGTGAAACTCACACTCTTCCCTTTCTCTCTATTAGGGTAAGCAAAGAGGTGGTTAAAGTCTAGACCACCTAAGTCCATCACCTCCTGGGATGATTTGGCAAGGAAGTTCTTGATCCGTTTCTTTCATCTGCAAAAACTGCAAAGTAGAAGAGTGAGATTTTGAGCTTCAGACAAAAGGATGGTTAAAATATGTATCAAGCCTGGGAAAGGTTCAAGTCCATGCTTCATGATTTCCCTTATCACCATCAGACTAATGAAGTTCTGGTGCATACCTTTATAGAGGGGCTTGAACTTAACACAAAGATTCTTCTGGACATATGATGAGCTATATACGCTTCTAAATCATATATCACAAAGAAATCCATAATGAAATGCAGATGTGTCGAGGAAAACCACAATAAAGACTGCGGGGTTATTAGAAGTGGATAAGTTAATAGTAATAGCAGCACAGATCGCATCTTTGTAAAATCAAATGAACATCCAATTTAGCAACCTAAATTTAGGACAATGATAGACTCCTGTAAATATGGTACAGTAAACTCAGACTTGGTGTGAGGTATGTGGTAATGGTGATCACTCAACAGATGCATGTGGGGAGAATCTAGAGTTAGTAAACTTTGTGGGTAATGCTCAATGCCAAGGAAATCAAAATTTTGGTAACACTTATAACCCAGCCTGGCAAAATCACCCAAAATTCTCATGGAGCAGAAACCATGGGCAGAATGTGAATCAGAATCAGTACAGGGACCAAGTGGGAACTCAGAATCTTAAACAATAGGCACAGAGTGGTAATCCTAATGCCATATCCAGCAATATTGAGGAGATGTTGAAGAAAATCATGGCTAACCAAGCACAGATGGATGCTGACATAAAAAATCAGCAGTTAGTCACAAAGACATTAGTGGTTCAGATTGGATAGCTTGATAGGGCACAAAACACTAGACCTCAGGGATGTCTACCAAGTGATACTGATACTAATCCCAAGCAGGTTAATGTGATTTTCGCTCAAGGCGGTAGACAATTGGAGGAGTTAGAGGCCAAGAAATTAACTCCCAAAGCTGTGGTAAGAGATGAAAAGCAAGCAGAGGCTGAGAAAGATGTGAACAATGAAAAGAATGTAACAAGTGTGAAGCCACCTCCCCCATTCCCACAAAGGCTAAAAAAGCAAAAGGAGGAATCATGTTTTCAAAAGTTTATTGATTTGTTAAAACAGGTGCACATTAATCTTCCTCTTGTTGATATTTTACAGGGAATCCCAAGTACATAAAGGATATTTTGGTAAACAAAAATAGGCTGACGAAGTATGCTACTACTGCATTTACTGAAGAGTGCACATCCTGAATTGAAAACAGACTCCTAACAAAGCTCAAAGATCCCCATCCATATTACTATTAGGCAATCTATCAATGTCCGAGGATTGTATGACCTAGGGGCCAATATTAACTTAATTCCCACTTCTTTGTTAAAAAATATGGGGTAGGGAAGTCCACGTCCCACCACAGTTATTTTGCAGCTAGCTGATCATTTGTTTGCAAGGCCCGATGGGGGTGGTTAAGGATGTGCTAGTACAAGTGGGGTCACTCATATTGCCTGTGGATTTCATTGTTTTGGACTTTGATGCAGATCCGGAGGTCTCATTTATTTTGGGGCATTCATTTTTGGCTATTGGTCTTGCTTTGATAGATGTGGCGGTGGGGCAGCTCACAATGTTGGCACATGACAAAGTGGAGGTGTTTGATATCTACGAAACCATGAAATTGACAACTATTTATGAGGAGTTATCTGCAATCAAGGTGATTGATCTCGAGTCAGAGCTTTCAAAGATTACTTCAAGGATATTTTAGAAAGAGCTCTAAGCAAGCTATTTTTAGAGATTCAGATGCCCATGAGATGATGTAGGTTCTAGACATAGCCAGCATATTCATCCGTACAGGCGACTTTGAGCCACTGAATAGACCTCTAGGGCTACCACCAAACCCTTTATTATGGAAGCCCTGAAACTGGAAATGAACATGTTGCCTGTATACCTCAAGTATGCTTACTTGGGGGAAAATGACACCTTACTGGTTATTCTCTTGGTAGGTTTGTCTGACACACAGGTTGGAGAAGCTATAACAATCTTAAAATGGAGGAAAAAGGCGATTGGTTGGCAGATGTATGATATTTAGGGAATAAGTCCTGATTAATACATGCATAAAATTTTCATGGAGAAAGGGCATAGACTTAGTATTCAACACCAGCGGAGACTGAATCCAGTTATGAAAGATGTGGTGAGAAAAGAAGTGATTAAGTGGCTAGATGTAGGCAATTGTCAACCCCATTTCAGATAGCA
The DNA here is from genome assembly GCA_003996215.1 of Jaltomata sinuosa. Taxonomy (NCBI): domain Eukaryota; kingdom Viridiplantae; phylum Streptophyta; class Magnoliopsida; order Solanales; family Solanaceae; genus Jaltomata; species Jaltomata sinuosa. Next base: position 127,673 of record QJPP01007665.1, on the reverse strand, counting down.
ACTGGGTCAGTCCAGCCCAATGTGTTCCCAAAAAGGGAGGCATGACAATGGTTACTAATTATAAGAATGAGTTGATTTCGACTCGGACAGTAATAACTTGGAGAATTTGCATAGACTACCGCAAGATCAATGAAGACACTTGAAAATACCACTACCCAATTCTCTTTATTGATCAAATGCTAGACATGCTTGTAGGGCAAGAGTACTATTATTTCCTAGAAAGATATTTAGGCTACAACCAGACAACCATTGCCCAGAAGATCAAGAGAAAATGACATTTACATATCCATATGGTACCTAGGCCTTCAAGCGCATGCCATTCGGGCTATGCAGTACACCCGCCACTTTCCATCATTGCATGATGGGCAATATTCTATGACATGGTGGAGGACTTCGTAGAGGTATTTATGGATGATTCTTTTGTATTTGGTAACTCTTTTCAATTTTGTCTGCAGAATCTTGATAGGGTACTTTCTCATTGTGAGGAAACAAACTTGGTACTAAATTGGGAGAAGTGCCACTTTTTGGTCAGAGAAGGCATTGTTCTAGGCTATAAAGTGTCACGAAAAGGCTTGGAAGTTGATCGTGCTAAGATCAAGGTCATAGAGAAGCTGCCACCACTAGTATCTGTGAAGGGCATGCGCTATTTTCTAGGGCATGCGGGATTCTACAAGTGATTTATCGAGTACTTTTCTAAAATATCAAGACCAATGTACAAGCTACTTGAGAAAGAGGTAAAGTTTCAGTTCTGTGATGATTGTGTGAAATCCTTTGAGGATCTGAAAAGAAAGATGATTGAAGCACCAATATTGATAGGCCCCGACTAGGAATTACTATTTGAGTTTATGTGTGATATCGACGATGTGGCTATAAGAGCAGTATTGGGCTAGCAAAAAGATAAGGTCTTTTATTCGATTTATTATACAAGCAAAACTCTTGATGTAGCTCAGGATAATTATACTATAAAAGAGAAGGAGATGCAAGCTTTAGTGTACACATTTGATAAGTTCTGGTCATACCTGGTTGGTACCAAAGTGGTCGTTCATACAGATCAAGCATCTATTCGGTACTTGTTCAATAAAAAGGATGCTAAACCTCACCTTATTAGGTGGATTTTGTTGTTACAAGAATTTGATCTGAAAATAAAAGACCTGAAGTAGTCAGAAAATCAAGTACCTGATCATTTATCCAGGCTAGAGAGTTGGTCCCATGTTCCAAAAGATAGCAAAATTTGAGAAGAATTTCTTGATGAACAACTCTTGGCATTGAGTGTTACAGAGCTACCTTGGAATTCGAATATCGTAAATTTGATAGTGAGTGGAGTGTATCCACCTGAGTCCACTAGTCAGCAGAGGAAGAGGCTTTACAATGAGTCTTATTTCTACACATGGGATGATCATTACTTGTTTAAACAAGGCCCTGATCGAGTAATCACAAAGTGTATTTCAGAATGTGAAGTAAAGCATATTTTGAGGAGTTGTCATTCGTCTCCTTATGGAGGTAATCATGATGGTGAGCGTATAGATCATAAGGTACTACAGTTTGGTTTTTTTTGGCCTACCTTATTCTATGATGCAACCATATTTGCAAATGAGTGTGATCAATGTCAGCGCATGGGTACTATTTCTAGAAGGCATGAGATGCCTTTGAACAACATTTTGGAGGTGGAGATCTTTAATGTGTAGGGAATATACTTAATGGGCCCTTTTCCTCCATCATATGGTAACTCGTACATTCTTATAGCAGTAGATTATGTCTCAAAGTGGGTGAAAGCAGCAACACTCCCCACCAATGACTCAAAAGTGGTAGTGAAGTTTATCTAGAAGCATATATTCAAAAGATTTGGGACACCAAGAGCTATTAGTAGTTATGGAGGGTCACACTTTGTGAATAATTAGTGCATAAATTTATTGGCTAAGTATGGGGTGAGACACAAGGTTGCCACAACCTATCATCCCTAAACTAGTGGCCAAGTTGAGGTCTTGAATAGTGAGGTAAAGCAGATTTTGCAAAAGACAGTCAATGCACAATGTAAGGATTGGTCAGTGAAACTTGATGATGCAGTGTAGGCCTATAAAATGGCATACAAGATGCCCATTGGGATGTCACCATACATGTTAGCCTTTGGGAAGGCATGTCATTTGCCTGTTGAGTTAGAACACCAAGCGTATTGGGCTGTGAAGAAGTTGAACCTCGACGCTGCTCTGGCTGGCCAAAAATGAATACTCCAGTTTCACGAACTTGAGGAGTTTAGATTGCATGCCTATGAGAATGCAAAGCTTTATAAGGAGAAGACTAAGAGGTGGCATGATAAGAATATTTTATCTCATACATTTGAGCCCAAACAAAAGGTATTGGTGTTTAACTTTAGATTGAAGTTGTTCCCCGGAAAACATAAGTCAACATGGTACAGACTATTTGAATTAGTAAAGATGAAGGCACATGGAGCTGTTGAACTATTGGACAAGGGAAAAGGCAAGACGTTCTTGGTGAATGGATAGAGAGTGAAATATTATTGGGCCGATGACAATGACTAGCACAAGACATCCGTGGCACTATCGGATGAGTGATTTTTAGATGGGTCCTGCCGCTATGTTAAATTAGGAGCTACATGGGAGACAACCCATGAATGTAATATAGTAGTGTAGGATTTTTCTTTTTGAAAAAAAAATACAAAAAGATGTGTCGAGCCATGACTAAAATTATGGCGCTTAGTGGGAGGCGACCCACACTTCTAATTCTTTCTTTTAGTTGTTTTGTAGGACTTATAGGTACTAAGAAGCTGAGGGAAGTTTGAAAAAGCCTACGGGATGAAACAAAGATGTTAAGGTAACTAAGGCTAAACAAAACTGACCCCTGCGCTGCATAGTGAAAGGCCACACATTGAGTCATGTGCAGCAAGGCCAGTGGCCATGTGATGACCCCTACACTACATCACAATCCACATGGGTCCACTGGATATGTTTCATGTTAGCCCGACATCGTGGGCCTCTAGGCCTCGTGTTGGGCCATGTGCCGCAACCCCCCATTCCATATTTCACCCAAATTTCCTTTAAATAACTGGGTCAACCCAACCCGGTAGGGTAATTTTAATACCTCAACAAGCTTTAAGCCCCTATTTTCTACCCCAAGCTCCACTGACCCTCTTGATTCTCCTCCAAAATTGCGACGCAACTCTATTTTTTTAAGAACACGGTTAGTTTCTTAGTTCTTTGGATTTGCATTGTTAAATGGTGATTGAATGTTCATATTTTCTTCTTGGTAGCTTTAAGTAATCCAAATTTGGGGGTGAATTTCCCTTTAATTTGTGATTCATGTGATTAATGCTCTATCACTCTTTGTAAACATGGGTTGGAACTATATTCTTGTGATTTTAATGGTGGTATAAGCTGAAACTCTGTGAAGGTGAATTCTAGCGTGAAATTAGTTGAAAAACCATGGGTTTTACCCCATTAACGTGAAATCCCTCCTCTCTGTTGCTCCAAGGCCATGAGGTAACCCTAGAAAGGTTTTTAGAGCAAGCCTCATCCTTTTTCCAACCGAAGAGGAGAAAATAGAATTATAAAACTCATTCTGGGGTTTTTGGTCTCGTCATCCTGCTATAGCAGCTTGCCGGCCGCTACGGCAATGCTGCTATAGCGAGAAAATTTCCTCTATAGTGGGATAATATCAGCCCAACCCAAATTTCAAATTCAATTTTTTTTATCGTGTCACCCCATACTAATTCTGAGATCATATTTTTAAACATTGTCGTAACCCATACCCATAATGAGGTATCTTTTAATAATGACGGAATAGGTCGTTACAAAGTTAGAGCTGAGACTGCATATAATGCTGACTAGCGGTGACATCAAAACCTCTAGAAGCATCTCAATTGCTATAATATTATCTCTTCATATGATTTTTGTTTTTGCTTTTAATTTTGTTTACTTCCTAATTGAGTGTCACGACCTAATTTTTCGGTCATGATGGCACCTATAACCCCCTAGTAGGTGAACCAATCCCCATAGCCCGGAACAGTTAGTAATGGGCTACTATCTGACAAGCCAACGGAAGAAGCATAATATAAGCGAGAACAAGAGAAATAAGGTAAAGAAATAAGCATCAGCAATGCATAAGCAAAAGCCAAACCAAACTCAAAACTTGGTATCATAGTATAAGAGCCAGAACTAAGTATATAGAGTACACAGGATCCAAAATAATATATACATATTTGTCTCTGCACAGCAAAAAGAGTACATGACACAAAGGATGAACTAAAGCTAAGCCCCGGTCGCCAAGAGCTCACCCTCAGTCTCGGATAGTCCAAAAATACCTCGCACGAGGTAGCGCAGTCAGCGGCGAGAACTCACACTCGGATCTGCACCCAAAGATGCAGAAGTATAGTATGAGCACCAATTACAAAGCAATGGATGCTCAGTAGGTATCATAGGCCAACTGGGCTCATATAAGATAGAAAAGCAATAATATAGCAGAGAGAAATCAGATAGTCACAGAAAAACGAACAAGCACATGGGAGCTAGCACAGAAAGAATACAAGGGTAACACAATCATGCTAGGCTAGCTAATAGAACTATACATCACAGAACACAGGTGAAGGAAAAAGGAACGCACCTGGGGTCCATGCAATAACAATATGTAAAGAGAGTTAAAGGAGAAGGCAGTATACCAGTAACCTCAAGTAAGAAGGGACAGAGGAAAGGAAAATAACGATATAACATGTGAAAACAAGATTAACACCAAGTCATGCTAGTAACACCATAATCAGGATCAATATCGTGATAGAATAATAATAAATAAAAGTCTACCTACAGTCCCACGGGCGCCCATTCACCCGAGGAACACATATAAGTGAAAACACACCCTCCGGCATCCCATACTACCAGAGCGTACACTGAGCAAACAGCAAACAAGAGTGGATCCGAACACAATATGTATGATATGATATAATATGCTGAAACCAAGTGATGGTAGTGCCGTATGTTACCCCCTCTGGTACCTAGAATGCCCAATAGAAGAAGGATCCATAGAAGGGATTCGCCCGAGTACCTCAACTCCATCGTACACCCCTCCTCAGGTCACCCTTGGCCTGTAGCTCTTGGCCCGGAATGACAGGGTCCATGGAGGTCTACTCGTAGACCACATACTATAACTCAAGCCTTGATATAACAGTCCAGAGTACAACCAAATCCAAACTAGTAACCAAATCTCGAGAATGCATGCCTGGAGTCTATCCAGGTCTAAATCAGTGAAATAAGTCTCACAAACCCCACCCATGGTGATCAGACTTAACCGGGTCTAAAACAATAGTAAAGCCAATCTGTTACTCGGTCCAACCGAGTCTAGTACCATTTCAAATCAACAGGAAATCAATTCTAGCACTACGCCCCAGCCGAGTCTAGTATAAGTATGAAAATAAGGATAAAATCATTCGTTTAATTCCTTTTTACCTCGAAAATATCCATGAAAACAATTCCAACCTCTATTAACTATTTTTATCGAAAACATGCCTGTAGGGCCATGCAAGGTTTAAAAAACCATCAATCATAGGACCGAAGCCAAAACTATAGTAAAACATGTGAAAACCTTTTCTATGCATGATAATGGCATGCTCAAATGCAGGCAGTAGCCCAATGGCTCACAATCAACCTATCAGCCCCGCACAATCTCCAATCATTCTACAACAAGCATAACCAGCTCTATACTAATGGTATCGATGTCCGAGACTCACAGACATTCCCAAATAACCCCCCATGTATGTTACATAGTCAAAACAAGGCCACAAGGGTGACACTATCAACTACAACAAATACTACAATCAACGGAGCGAAAGTAAGACAGACATGAAGAAGCGAACAAGGTCTGGGGTGCCAAGCTAATAAACCCAACTCAAGGATGCTAATTAGTGCAATTATATCCTATATATGCAGAGTCTAAAAGAGTTAAATTGTAACCTACATGTCGTCCGATGACAAGCTGCTAGGACGATGATGTCCAAGCCCGGACCGCTCCGAGAAGCTCCGAAACAAAATCAAACTCAAATTCTAGCTTGAATAACTTAACGTAAATAATATATTCTTCCTCTTCTCCCGATATGCTGTACTACTTCAAAATGATTTTTTTTGTTACTTCCTTAGCGTGTGAACATATTTATATATTGCAGAATCTCATCTCAATACCCACGATATGTTAAGGAGAGAAAGTGGGGGTTGCAAGTCTCATACACACATACCCATATATTCATTGTAGTTGAACAGTGAGGGGGTTAATTAGATATATGATTAGTGAACATTTTCCATTAAATAGTTATAACTAAAAAGTGATAGATATAGGTGACAAGTTATAAATTAGTTGAATGACAAATTTCCAAGTGATGCCACCACTTAATTTTGGTGGCCACTCCCTCCACCTCCACATGGAGTGGAGGTGGCAATACAATAAAAAAAAGTTTTTATCCTGTTATGTATGTATTCGGGTACTGCATAAATTTATGGTAAAATAAATATAACTTTTTAAATATATCATAATAAATAGAAAATTATTTCAAATAAAACCTACTATATTATAATAGTAATTTTTAACATAACTAAGTTTACTACCTCCGTTAAAATATTAATAACTTATAAAACTCTTGTAAATAAATACCTACACAGATATCTCATAACAAAAGTTTTTTTTTCCATAAATATCTAAAACATTTTTAGAAAAGTAAAACTTTTTACCAAACTCAACTTTCAAATTAAATATTTTCAAATACGCGCGAGGTTAATAAAATTCTCAAATTTAGGCTCGCAAGTCTTTGATACGGGACAAAGGTTAAGGTCATACAACACCTAGAATCAGAATCAATCTATCCACAAGGTCAGTTGAGGTCATATGATCGAAAATCACTATTGCACGATTTCGATAACTCAACCCTTAAGACCCAGTTCTAAAATAAGAAAATGACCATAAAGACCACATGAATGGCCAGGGCACCGAACCACCAGTCCCAGCAAGCCATAAATGACTTGGTGCTGCTACAGGAAAGCTCTAACAGTATAAAGAAAGCGTAAATGTGAAAATGACCAAAAGGGTCCTTATATCATCCACTACTAAAAGAGACTTTCGTCCTTAAAATCAAGAGTGAAGAAGTACCTGAAGGCTCAAAGAGCTTCGGGTACTAACCCCTAATCTCCCTCTCGGTCTCCCAGGTAGCCTCCTCAACTAGATGGTGCCTCCACTGAACTTTCACAATCAGAATCTCCCTAGATCTCAACTTCCTGACATCTCTAGCAAAAATAGAAACTGGCTCCTCAACAAAAGTCAACCTCTCATCCAACTGAACCGAATCCCAGTGCAACACATGAGACTCATCTGGAACATACAGTCGCAACATCGATACATGAAAAACTGAGTGCATAGCTTAAAACATCGAAGGCAAAGCTAACTGATAGGAAATACTACCAACCCTCTAAAGAATCTCAAATGGCCCAATGTACCTGGGGCTAAGCTTGCCCCGCTGACCAAATCTCATCACGCCCTTCATGGGTGACACTCAGAGGAATACTAAGTCACCAACACTGAACTCCAAGAAACAAAGTCTACGATGAGCGTATCTCTTTTGTCTACTCTGAGGCTGCTCGAAGTCTATCCTGAATCACTCAAACTCAGTCTAAGGAATCTCAAAGCAAATCTGTACTCTGTGGCCTAGACTCTGAATCGTTAAACTAACCAATCGGTGATATGCAACACCTACCATACAATGCCTCGAAAGGTGCCATGCCAATGCTCGAATGAAAGCTATTATTATAAGCAAACTCGGCTAAAGGTACAAACTGATCCCAAGAACCTCCATAGTCAAGAACAAAGGCCCGAAACATCTCCTCTAGGACCTTAATAGTCCTCTTGGACTGGCCATCTGTCTGAGGGTGGAATGCAGTACTAAGCTGAACCTCTGTACCCAAATCTTGCTGAATAGCTCTCCAGAACTGAGATGTGAACTGAGTTCCGCGGTCTGAAATGATAGAAGTTGGGACCCCGTGCAACCGAATAACCTCACGAAGGTAAATCTAAGCTAACCTCTCTACACTGTAAGTAGTCTGAACTGGCAAGAAGTGCGCTGACTTAGTCAGCCGATCAACAATCACCCAAATGGAGTCGAAACCCCTGTAAGTGCATGGCAAACCAACTAATCCATAGTAATTCCTTCCCACTCCCACTCAGGAATGGGAAGTTGCTGCATCAAACCACCAGGTCTCATGTGCTCGAACTTCACCTGCTCATAGTTCAAGAACCGAGATACAAACTCTGCTACGTCCGCTTCATACCACTCCACTAGTAAAGCTACCTCAAATCTCTGTACATCTTGGCTGCGCTGGATGGATAGAATACCTAGAACAATGTGCCTCATGGAGAATCAACTGAATCAAATCACCAACCCTCAGAACACAAAGGCGGCTATCAAACCTCAGAACCCCATCTGAATCTAGAGTAGCCCAGCTGGCCTCATCCCGAACAACCTGATCACGAAGGTCACACAACCGCTGATCCTCAAATTGATGCCTCTGAATCTGATCAACCAAAGTAGAATGAACCTCGACACTGGCGAGAACTCTGCTAGGATCCGACAAGTCAAGCCTAACCAAATAAGTAGCCAAGGACTGAATGTCCAAGGCCAATGGTCGCTCTGAAACTGAAAGAGAAGCTACACTACCCATACTCACCGTCTTCCGGCTCAAGGTATCCACTACCACGTTTGGCTTGCCCAGATAATATAGAATAGTGAAGTCACAGTCTTTCAGTAGCTTGACCAATCTCCTCTGCCTCGAATTCAGCTCTCGCTGACTCGTGATATATTGAAGACTACAGTGGTCAGTGAAGATCTCATAGTGAACTCCATATAGGTAGTGCCTCCAAATCTTAAGCGCGAAGACTACCGCCGCCAACTCTAAGTCATGAGTGGGGTAGTTGCGCTCATGAACCTTCAGCTATCTCAATGCATATGCTATCCCACGACCCTGCTGCATCAATACACAACCCAAACCAACTCCTGAAGCATCAGAATATACCAAGAAACTCTGACCCTCAACTGGTAAAGTTAACATTAGAGCTGAAGTCAACAACGCCTTAAGCCTCTGAAAGCTATCCTCACACTGATCCATCCACTGAAATGGGACATCCTTCCTAGTCAGCCTAGTCAAAGGTGATACTATGGAAGAAAATCCCTCGACAAACCTCCGATAGTACCCTGCTAACCCAACAAAGTTGCAAACCTCGGTAGAAGTAGTAGGTCTCGGCCAATCACGGACTGCTGAAATCTTACCCAGGTCAACTCTAATCCCATTCTTAGACACCATGTGTCCTAGGAATGCAACTGACTCGAGCCAAAACTCGCACTTTGAGAACTTGGCATAAATCTGATGATCTCTCAAAGTCTGAAGTATAATCCTTAAGTGTTGCTCATGCTCATCTCTACTTTGCGAATATACCAAGATGTCGTGTATGAAAACTATCACAAATAAGTCCAAATACGGGCCAATCACCCTGTGCATGAAGTTTATAAAAGCTATAGGGGCATTAGTCAACCCAAAATACATCACCAGGAACTCATAGTTGCCATAATGTGTCCTAAATGCTGCCTTAGGAATGTCCTCCACCCAAACTCTCAACTGGTGGTAGCCCGACCTCAAATTTATCTTCGAAAACATAGCCGAACCCTGAAGCTGATCAAACAAATCATCTATGCGCGGCATCGGATACCCATTCCTCATAGTCACCCTATTCAGCTACAGATAATCAATACACATCCGCATTGACCCATCCTTCTTCTTCACAAACAAAATTGGAGCACCCCAAGGCGATAGCAAAGGACTGAAAATCTTTGTGTCAGTGGTTCGAATCCACTTCTAAGCAGGTGAAAGTGTCCCTCTCGCAGTAGGGTTCCAACCCTTGCCTCGCTCTTGTGACATGCACTTGGCCTAATAAAACCCTTAGCTAATAATTCCTGAAGCTGTTCCTTAAGCTCTCTCAACTCAGATGGAGGCATACGGTAATGAGAAATGGAAATGGGCCTGGTACCTGTCTCTAACTCAATAGTAAAGTCGATATCTCTCTCGGGTGGAAGACCTGGCAGGTCGGTAGGGAACATATCTAGGAAATCTCTAACCACAGGAACTGACTCAGGGGAAGAAAGGTCAGCACTAGCATCTCGGACATATGCTTAATAAACCAAACACCCATGAGAAATCAACTTCCTAGCTCGAAGAAAAGAGATGATCCCAGACAGTGCGCGACTGACAAAACCCTTCCACATAACCAGGGATGCGCAGGGCAAGGCTATGGTAACGGTCTTGGCATAACAATCCAAAACCACAGGATGAGGGGATAACCAGTCCATGCCCAGAATGACATCAAAGTATAACATATCAAGAGTCATCAAATCACCCCAAATCTCAATATCTCCAAAATAAATCATACAGGACCTCACAACCCGATCCACTACTAAAGAATCTCCTACCGGGGTCAAAACAGATACAAGTACAGATAATGTCTCACTAGTCAACCCCAAGAAAGACAAATAGTAGGTAGAAATATATGAGCAAGTGGATCCAGGATCAAATAAAGCATAAGCTGGTCGACGGCATACATAAATCGTACCTGTGATCACAGCATCCGAGGCCTCTGCCTCCAGTATTCAAGTGACCGTATAAAACTGACGACGACTACCACCTGACTGACCGCAATCCCTATCACATATCCTGCCACGTTGGGCACCACCTCTAGCCTGACCACCACCCCCTTTAGCTAGTGGCTGCACTGCACGGATAGGCTGAGCCAGCTGTAAAATTTCTTCAAGATGAAAAATTTAGACAAAGTAAATATTATAGTAGAACCAAATAGAGCATTACACAAACTTTATTTATTTATAAAATTAAGAAAATGCAATTATAATAGTTAATACAAACAATAGGAATAAAAAAATATTTAGACTATCACAGATCCATTACCAATAAGGTGATCTATTTTTCCTTCAGAGTGTTCAAAGAAATATGCAATATCTAAATGCATGGGTTCAACATTATCTTCAGAGATAAAGTGTTCTTCTGCATTATTATCCATTTTCTTCAGGGATGCTTGATAGAGATCAACTAGGTGCCTTGGCGTACGACATGTACGAGACCAATGCCCTTTTCCTCCATATCGATAGCATTTATTTCCTGAATTTTTCTTTTGCACCGCTTCAGGCTTTTCATCCTTCTTCTTGCATTGCTGGTGCTGAAGGTTTCTATTTGGTGAAAGACGACCACCATGATTAGGATTTCTCTTTCTCGATCATGGTCATAATCACGACTGGGGTCACGACCTTTTCCACACTTAGATTGGTGAAAATTTACCGCATTCACTTCAGGGAATGGAGTAGAACCAGTAGGCCGACTTTCATGATTTTTCATTAGAAGGTCGTTATGTTGTTCAGCAACAAGAAAATGTGAAATTAATTTAGAATATTTCTTGAACCCCATTTCTTGATATTACTGCTGCAGGAGCATACTCGAGGCAGAAAAAATGGAGAATATTTTCTCCGGCATATCATGATCAGTGACAGTTTCTTCGCACAATTTCAACTGTGAAATAATTCTAAACATGGAAGAATTATACTCAATGATGGATTTAAAATCTTGGAGCCTCAAATGCATCCACTCATGACGTACTTATGGATGAACGACCATCTTCATGTGGTCATATCTCTCTTTTAAATTATCCCACAGCACAAGAGGATTTTTAATCGTGAGATACTCCATTTTTAAAGCCCCATCAATGTGATGGCGGAGAAATATCAATGCCTTGACACGATCCTGATTTGATGCCTGATTTTAATTTTTGATGGTGTCTGCCAGACCCATCGCATCAAGATGAATTTCAGCATCAAGTGTCCAAGACAAGTATTTTTTGCCCGATATATCCAGGACAACAAATTCACGTTTAGAAAGATTTGCCATTTAATTAAGAAAAGAAAGTTTGTACCTTCGATACTTACAGTATTTGCTCAAGATGGCAAAGGCTCGTGCTGATAACGTATTGTGAAATAAAGACTATTAAAGTAAATACACCAGAGAAAAGTATATAGAGAGAAACTTATATGTTATTCAACTTCAAACTGATGTACAAATGAACTGAAAGAACTTCATATTTATAGAAGAACAGAAGCAGCTTGCAAAGCTGCTTATAGGCACCTGCTTGCAAAGCTACTTGTGAGCTACTTATAGGAACCTGCTTACAAAGCTGCTTATAGGCACCTGCTTGTAAAGCTGCTTATAAGAACCTGCTTGCAAAGCTACTTGTGAGCTGTTTATAGGAACCTGCTTGCAAAGCTGCTTGTAAGAGTAACAAATGAACATCCACAATTAAGTGTATTCATAACACGTTCAAGTTTTTAATACTATTTCTTTTTCTTTTCTAGGTTGGACTTTGATTCACAAGATGAATATATCAGCCTGAAAAAATAAATTATATATCAAAATTTAAAGAAACCATAAGAAATGACAAGTACAAATCAATGGGTGAGTTCCTTTTCCGGATATAAAATGCTGCATGCCTATTTGGCCTACAAAAAATTAAATAAACATTAATAGATACATTAGATACTACATTTTTGGTTTAACAATTTTGTTGGATTTAAGAATCAAATTAAGTAAATCATGCTCAAATATAAAAAGTTATATTCTCTACACATATATACCCGATTATTTTATTTCTCCAATATTAAACTGTATTTATTTATAATAAACTATTAATAATTTTTTGTACTTAAAATATTACATGTGTAACTCAAAAGATTATATCTAAACTTTAATATGTTTAGGAAGTAGCAATTATCAAGTTTTGTAGTTTATTAGAAGAAATAAATAAATACACATCTAGTGAAAAATGGTCAAGAGTACTGGAACATTATAGATGAATATTTCAAATCTAAAGTTTAACTTTTGAAGATTTTCGTCCAAAATTAGTATTCAATATAATGTACAAGAAAGGGCAACTTTGGAATATTGAATAAATTTTATTATTAAAATAAGTTTGGTTACAAAAAATACAAAATAAGGAAGGTGATTGTAATTTATTTGTTCTATTTTGCTTTAAAAAAAATGTAAACAAATATAGTAGATGCAAAAGTCAAACTCGCCCTCCTATACTATCTCGGACAGCCTTTGGCCGCTAAGCTATCCTCTCAATTGTGGCAAAGGTGTTCAGAGTAAATATATATCAGTTACAAATGATATTTATCCCTTGTATACGCTATAATTTTTCGACAAAGGGTGTTCGACTCAGTGGCGAAGCCAGAGATTTGATGAAGGGTGTGCAATAGTTATAAAAGTAGCTAACAAATTTTTTTAGCGAATGAGTTCACATCCATCTTTCTTAACCTAGCGACTTTATAATGAATAATGTCAATAATTTATTTTTCACCACATACAAATTATCGATTTAAAAAAAATCTTCAGTTTAAGTTACTTTTAGTTATAAAAATACATAGTAAAACTAATAGATGGATAAGGTTATTTTTTTGAAAAAAAATAGAAATAATAATTTTCTATAGATGAATCAAAATTTTTACTAAACAATAAACACATTCAAGAAAAAGTAAAATTAGTTTATCGATTTTTACTTATATCAGAAGATGTTTTCAATCCATCGATTTTACTATTAATTTTAATGGATGTATATTAATTTTTTTGTGTTTTGATAGAGAATATGTTAGAATTCTAAGCAGAAGTTTTAAATTTTAGTTAGTTCTCTCGATTCACCTATGAAATTATGGAAGAAAATTAATTCTTTAATTATGAGTAACTTTTTTTCGATCCAAACCCCTATTTCCCTCTAATTTTCCCATACTTCAAATCAATTCGAGTCATTTTGGTTTGCTTCGTTGTGTCGAGTTGAAATCGGTGCGGTTGTTCTTCATCTCGAGTTCCCAGTTTCGCTGCCCAGTACCAGCTCCGGTTACAGCTCCGGCCTAACCCAATCGCTCAGCAGTCCGGTTCAGTCCAGACCCAACCGACCGGTCGGCGACCCTCTTTTTGCATCGCCGGCGAGATCAGACGGTTCCTCTTTATGCTAACAAAGTCGGACCGTTCCATAATCCCAGTTGACCCATCACTTGCGTTGCTTCCATCATTTTCCGGTTGGTGAGAAAGCCGGAGCTGTCATCGGAGAAGACACCGGAGAAACCTGAGCTTAGATACAACTCTTGTCCTCATTTCTCAACTGCACCGTTCCATCATCTTCTTTATCAAGCTCCGGCTCCGGCGGATTCCGACGGAAGGCTTGAGTTTTTCTTTTTCCCTCCTTTCATTCTCAGATCTTGCTCTCTTTCTCTCTTTTCTTTGTGTTTCTTGTGTATCTTCTCCTTGCAGGTCCTTTGCAACCTCAGATCCGACTCAATTACCGGCGTCCACCTCATTTCCGACGACCACCAAGACTCCGGCGAACAAGAAGATTCCGGCGACCAATTTCGACACCCCATCTTGCCGGAATTCAACCACTTTAGCAAGCAGACCGTCCTTCTCTCCTCACAGCTTGACCCCGGTGACTTCTATCCCTAGGCTTTATTTTCGTCCTCAGATTTTTTATCGCATTCTTGATAGCCTATTTAGGTTGACATTTCTGTCATTGCTTTAACACTAGCCGTCTAGTTTTTTTTTACATTTTATATTGATTTTGACGTGTAGAGTATTTCGGGAAGCAAATTATTTGCTCTATATCGTGTTTGGTAGTGTAGTTCGTGTCTCTTGTGCCTTATTTTGCTTTTCTTGTCATATAGTTGTCTAGTATAGAGTAGTTGGTGGAGTTGGTTTATCCTTGATTATAGCGCACATTTTAGTGGCTTTGGTGAATGATGGTCGAGTAGGGTCATGTCATCGGTCGCACTCGAGTTTGGGGGCAGGGTCGGGGGTGGGGCCAGGGGCGGGGGCGAGGGGAAGGAGAGGTAAGGGGATTAAGGGAGCACCTAGGTTGAGAATAGGGTCTTGGAACATAGGGACT
Source organism: Jaltomata sinuosa (assembly GCA_003996215.1). NCBI lineage: Eukaryota > Viridiplantae > Streptophyta > Magnoliopsida > Solanales > Solanaceae > Jaltomata > Jaltomata sinuosa. Next base: position 112,655 of record QJPP01007665.1, on the reverse strand, counting down.
TTATTCGGAAAGTCCATAGAGCTAGTGAAGGTTCTAAGGAAGAGGAGGATTAGCATAGCGTGTGTCCAGGAGACTAAATGGGTGGGCACTAAGGCGCGAGAGGTAGACGGGTATAAGTTGTGGTACTCAGGAGGTGTGAGGAATAGGAATGGGGTAGGTATCCTAGTGGATGAGGAGTTGAGAGAGCAAGTGGTGGAGGTCAGGAGGGTCAACTATAGGTTGATGACAATTAAGTTAGTCCTTGGAGGGTCTACTTTGAACATTATTAGTGCGTACGCACCACAAGCGGGCTTAGATGAGGAGGAGAAGAAACGTTTTTGGGAGGTTTTGGACGAGGTAGTGGGAGGTTTGCCTGATACTGAGAAGCTTTTCATTGGAGGAGATTTCAATGGGCACATCGGGGCATCTTCGAGGGGTTATGACGATGTGCATGGAGGCTTTGGTTTCGGGGATAGGAATGAAGTGGGTGCCGCACTCTTGGATTTCGCTAGAGCCTTTGGGTTGAGAGTAGCTAACTCTAGTTTCCCGAAGAAGGAGGAGCACTTGGTTACCTTCCGTAGTTCGGTGGCCAAGACTCAGATAGACTTTTTGCTCCTTAGGACAGGTGATAAAGGTCTTTGTAAAGACTGTAAGGTTATCCCAAGTGAGAATCTTTCGACCCAACATAGACTCTTAGTGATGGATTTAGAGATCAAGAAGGAGAAAAAGAAGCGGATTGTGGATGACCGGCCTAGGATTAAATGGGGTAGCCTGACTATGGCCAGTGCACTGGAAATAGGGGAGAATTTGTTGACTAGGGGGGCTTGGGGGAGTAGTGGGGATGTGGATAATATGTGGGATACGACCGCTAGTTGCATAAGGGAGACGGCTAGAGAGGTGTTGGGCGTCTCGAGAGGTCGTTCTGGCAAGCATCGAGGGGACTGGTGGTGGAATGGAGAAGTAAAAGGAAAGGTGGAGGCAAAAAAGGGGTCATATGCGAAGTTGGTAGAGAGTAAGGATGAGGAGGAGAGACGAAAGAATAGGGAGGCGTATAAGATTGCTAGGAAGGAGGCTAAGTTAGCGGTAACGGCAGCTAAAACGGCAGCCTTTGAAAGCTTATACACGGCTTTAGAGGATAAAGGTGGGGATAAGAAGTTATACAGGTTAGCAAAGGCTAGAGAGAGGAGGACTCAGGACCTTGACCAAGTGAAGTGCATCAAGGACGAAGATGGCAAAATACTAGTAGATGAGGTACTCATTAGGAGGAGATGACAGTCTTACTTCCATGGACTCTTGAATGAAGAGGGGGACAAAAGCTTTGTGCTGGGAGATTTGGCACACTCAGAGAGGCGTCGTGACTATGATTATTGTAGCTGTATAAAGGTTGAAGAGGTTAAGATTGCGATTCGTAAGATGCGAAGGGGTAGGGCGACGGGGCCAGATGAGATTCCCGTTGATTTTTGGAAGAGCTCGGGTGAGACAGGTGTGAAGTGGCTAACCGAGTTGTTTGATGGTATTTTTAGAACGGCAAAGATGCCTGAAGCTTGGAGATGGAGCACGATGATTCCTTTGTACAAGAACAAGGGTGATATTCAGAGTTGCAACAACTATAGGGGTATCAAATTGCTAAGCCACACTATGAAGGTCTGGGAGAGGGTGGTGGAGTTGAGGTTGAGACAGATCGTGCCTATTTCAGAGAACCAGTTCGGCTTTATGCCAGGACGCTCGACTACAGAAGCTATTCATCTCCTTAGAAGACTGGTGGAGCAGTACAGGGAAAGGAAGAAGGACTTGCACATGGTGTTCATCGATCTAGAAAAAGCGTATGATAAAGTCCCTAGGGAGGTCCTTTGGAGGTGCTTGGAGGCTCGAGGTGTACCCGTGGCGTACACCAGATCAATTAAGGACATGTATGAGGGGGCCAAGACTCGCGTTAGAACTGTGGGAGGAGATTCGGAGCACTTTCCCGTGTTAATGGGGTTGCACCAGGGATCGACCCTTAGCCCATTTTTATTTGCCTTGGTAATGGATGTATTGACGCGGCAAATACAAGGTGAGGTGCCATGGTGCATGTTATTTGCGGATGATGTAGGTTTGGTGGACGAGACTCGCGGAGGAGTTAATGCTAAGTTGGAGGTTTGGAGACAGACCCTCGAGTCGAAGGGGGTTAGGTTGAGCAGGACCAAGACTGAATATATGGAGTGCAAGTTCAGTGAGGCGACTCAGGATGATGACGTAGAAGTGAAGCTGGATACACAGGTCATCCAAAAGAAAGGGAGTTTCAAGTATCTTGGGTCTATTATCCAAGGAAATGGAGAGATTGATGAGGATGTCACCCATCGTATTGGTGTTGGGTGGATGAAATGGAGGCTCGCATCTAGATTCTTGTGCGATAAGAAGGTGCCTACTAAACTTAAAGGCAAATTCTACAGAGTGGTGGTCCGACCAGCTTTGTTGTATGGAGTTAAGTGTTGGCCAGTAAAGAACTCTCATATTCAAAAGATGAAGGTGGCGGAGATGAGGATGTTGTGATGGATGTGCGGGTTTACTAGGAGAGATAGGATTAGGAATGAGGATATCCGAGATAAGGTGGGTGTGGCGTCGGTGGAAGATAAGATGCGGGAAGCGGGGTTGAGATGGTTCGGACATGTGAGGAGGAGAGGCACGGATGCTCCAGTGCGGAGGTGTGAGAGGTTGGCTATGGATGGTTACAGGAGAGGACGAGGTAGACCGAAAAGTATTGGGGAGAGGTGATTCGACAGGACATGGCGCAGTTGCAGCTTACCGAGGACATGACCCTAGATAGGAAGGTGTGGAGGACGCGGATTAGGGTAGAAGAGTAGTAGGTAGAAGTGTGTGTAGGCTAGTAGGTAGACTAGCCTACCTACCTAGGCTAGTAATCGTAGTGTTACGCTTACAGTTTCTTGTTCTTGGATTCCTTGTGGTAGTATTTTGTGGCAGTGCTCTGTTTCTGTCTGTTGTTTGTTACTACATATTACTCCTTATCGTCTCTTGTAGTTTTATCTTGTATTTTTATCCTATATCATTGTTACGTCCTTTTTAGCCTATTTTTAGACTGTTTTGTCTTGAGCCGGGGGTCTATCGGAAACAGCCTCTCTACCTCACCCCTGAGGTAGTGGTATGGACTGCGTACACTCTACCCTCCCCAGACCCCACGCTGTGAGAATACACTGGGTATGTTGTTATTGTTGTTGTTGTTTTTTTCGATCCAAACCTCCTAATCTAAAAGAGGATTTGCTCCCTTGATCCCCAATTTAAAAGTTGTGGAATTAAGTCATCAAAAAAGCAAAAAGGTGAAGCTTCTAGAGAAGATTTAGAAAATAATACTCTCAATATTTTCATTTATTTGTCTTATTTTTTTTTTTAGTGTATTTCAAAAAGAATATCTTTTTTTTGTTCAATTTTTTGTTCTAACTTTCACATGACATGTTCAAACCACAAGATTAAAGCGCAATTTGATACATTCTACATATTTTTAATTTAAGACCATAAGATTCAAAAGTTTTTCTTATATCTTAAATTTTGTATCAAGTTAAAATCAGACAAATAAATTAAAATGAAAGAAGGAATTAACAAATTGTATCTAATGACTCTTAAAGATAAAGTTAAATATAGATGTGGGATTAAATGGACCCACAATCTTGAAAAGAAGATTTGAATTGTGAATGAGTTAAATGACCTTGAGTTTTGAGTCTTTTGACAAAAAAATGAAATAAACTAGTCGGGAGAATCGAACCTTCGACCTTTAGGCCATTTGAACGCCCTTTTCCTCTGCGCCAAAAGACTTAACCATGTCAAGGGTGTGCATACTCTAGTATATGTTGGTATTTAATAATTTTTGCCTATATACGCGGTATAATTTTTTGACAAAGGATGTTTACTTGCACACCCTTACTGGACTATAGCTCCGCCCCTGATTCGACTGACCACTTTTTCAAGGCTGTAGCTCTTCCGATGCTATCCGTACTTGTCAAGTGTTTACATTTGCATAGCCTTCCAAATCCATCTCGAGTTTGGAAGAGAGAGAAATAAGTTGTCACTGTTCCTATTCTTAGGGTGTGTTCTTTGTGGAAGAAAATATTTTTCTATTTTCTCATGTTTGTTTGATTAAAAATTTTAAAAAATATTTTCATTGGGAAAACAAAATCTTTGAAAATAAGAAAAATAACTTCATCAATGAAAATAGAAAAAATAAGTGGCATTATCTCCTCCCACTCTTAAAACCATCCACCCCCACCACATACATGTCGCCTACCCAATCCGCCCCCACCTACCCCATCCCACCCCCACCCCTAATTTTTTAAATTTTTTTAATAAAAATTCTAATTTTTTTCACCCCACACCCACCCCACCTCCACCCCACCCACCCCTAGGGCTTATTTGATTTTTTTTGCGAAATTCGATTCAATTTTTTTATTTTCGATTGGTGAAATCGTTAAGCAAAACTGAACTGAAATAATTTTGGTTCAATTCGATTTTCGCATATTTGATTCGGTATTTTTTGGTTCGATTTTTTTGATTCGAATATCATCGTATTGAGCTTTTTTTGAAGCCCAACCTTCACTTACCCTACTTTCCGTTTCTGCCATCTGTGAAAAATGAAAAAAAACAACAAGACAAACAATGAAACAAATCAAATCTTTGAATTCCATACGAAAATTCACACGAAAAAACAAAAAAAAAACAATACAAAGTTACAGTATGCTACAGGCACCAACAACGCTACTCCGCGGTGGTGAGTGTTGACTGGTGGTGGGATGTCGTCGGTCGTCGGCGTGTGAGAGAGGGCAACGACCATTTGTGAGAAAGGCGGGTGTGGGTGAGTTGAGGGCAGCGGCTGATTCAGTGAACTGATTTGTGATCTGTGAGTTTGCCCTTTAGATTAGGGATTTGTTTGAGAGTAAGTGAGTCTTTGGGTTGGGCCTGGTGGTTATTGGGCTAAGTGAGTGTGCGTATGATAAATTAATAGGGCCTGGTGGTTAAATGATTTTATTTTTAAAAAAAAATTGAAAATCGAATCGAATTTTGAAAATTAAAATCGAAACTGATCAAATTAATTAAAAAATCAAAATCAAAATTTAAAATATTTTAGTTCGATCGATTTTTTCAGTTTGAGCCAAAATATGCCCCGCCCTATCCACCCCACAACTTCTTTATAAAAAAAATTTAAAACTTTTTTTTCTACCCCAACCACCCCGCCTACCCCCACCCCATCTACCACACCTTATCCCACACCCCACTTACCCCACCCACACCCACCCATCCACAACCCCCCTGCCCTTCCCCTCCCCACCACAATATGCATCACTCTATTTCTGTCAATTCTTATTGTTTTGTATTAGATATATACAAATGCTTTTAGGATATTATTTTTTACTTGCGTATCAAACACAAGAAAATAAATAAAAAATAACTTATTTTTCTAAAAAAAATCTATGAAAAATATTTTCCTCCATACCGAACACACCCTTAAAAAAAATCTATGAAAAATATTTTCCTCCATACCGAACACACCCTTAATGATTACAATATAAACTCTCGATACATATGCACTATATCAAATTGAGTATCCTGCATTTTCTTGTTTATGTTCCTCTCTAGTTCTTACTTTTTATTAGTATTACTTATCAAAACTTTTGCATTATTAGTTAGATTACAGAAAATGTAATTTCGGGTTCATATTCTTATCCAAAGAATACCCACTATATTATTCATGGCCATGTACACTTGCGTATTTATTGAAACGATTATTAGGCAATATTTTAAAACGCGGGGATGTAAGGCGAGGCGTAACTCTCGAGGCACTGGGGCGTAAGACTCATGAATCTTTAGTTTTTAATATTTTATAAATTAATAAACGGAATAATAAACATAAATAATAAAAATAAAATTACATAGAAATTATAAATATTCAAAAAAAAAAAAAAGTGAAAATGTACATAAAATTGTTTCATCTTAAAATATTGATAGAAGTCAATAATTGACTAAAAAAATCAGAACTACTCATCTCAAAAGACTAATTAGATTTTGTAAAAAAATTGAGTAGAAATTTATAAATTAATTTGTAACAAAAAAAGAAATGCGAAGAAGGAACCTACCATTAGAGACATCAAACTAGAGCAAATGTTGAAAAATGACACATTTTACTTTGTAGTTTACACATTGCTAATTTTTTTTCCTTTACCAGTGAAAGACGAAGAGAAAGGAAATTAAAGCTAAAAATAAAAAATATTTAGATTTTTAAGTTTTTATGTTTTTGGATATTAATGTAAGTACTTGTTTAGAAATTTTAACTTTAAGTAGAAGAAGGTTTTTGGGATTTACCCCCAAAAAAGTAAAAACTCGTTCAAGGCCTAAGTGTATGCCTAAACTGATGAGACTTACACCTTACGATACTTTCACTCCCCTAAATCACCTCGAATCATTTATACTACGCCCGCCCCAAAGCTCGTTGCATGACTCACCCCAAAAACGCTTTTTAAAACACTGTCAGACAATAATCACTTGGTAGCAAAGAAGCTAGAAAATTAGAAAACTTAAAGTTGCTCACAAGCTTAAGTCGCACGTGGGTTTGTTTACATGGAAAGCTAAACTGGAAGTTATGAAATTACCCTTTACTAGTTTCGCACGTGGGTTTGTTTACATGGAAAGCTAAACTGGAAGTTATGAAATTACCCTTTACTAGTTTAATAGAGAAGAGCCTAAATTAACCTTTAAGTATTGAAATTGGTACAAATATACTTTTCTTTCACCTTTGGGCTCTAAAATACTTTTTTCATCCACTTTTAGACTCTAAAATATCCTTCTCATTCACCTTTGGACCATATTTTGTCCTTTTCCTTAAAAGACTCTTTAGAAAAAATGATTAGGATTTTCATTTAATATGTGATAGTATTTTATTGATTGAAATTTTAATTAATCAAAACTTATTAACCCACAAACCTAATTCAGATCAGATTTGGCTTCTCTCCATTTCTCATCTCTCCATTTTTCAAGTTCTTATTCAGATGAGAGACCCATGTCATAAATTTAAATTAATGATTGAGATTTAGTCAATTAATGATAAGTCTTAACTATGATTAGAATCACATGTATTTTATATATTTGCTCCAAAATATAAGGCAATCCCACAATTCTACCACTAAATTTATTTTTAATTATATTATTATTTATTCTGTCAAATATTCAAATATTTGATTGCTATATTATTTATAATACAGGAAAAAAATAATTACTAAATTTAAGTACTATATTTTTTTAAGGCGGGAGTACTTCTCTTTCAACATTGGAATTTCTTTTCAGCATCCAAAATTAGGCTAAAAATAATTTGAATGAAAAAAATAGTAGCAAAAAAATAAAAGTAAAAATGATGCAGGATAAAATTTACTCAAGGCAAGTAAGAATATTTTTTTTATAATTAGAAAAGATATCTTGTACAATTAAAATTGTGAGATTAAAATAATATTTTAAAAGTAAATATATGAAGATAATTAATTATTTTAATCATAATTAAGGCTTATTTTTTAATTTACTAAATATAGTCATGTAACACCCTAGAAGTTCTAAGCCAAGATCTGAACCGCTCTTCATGTGTTATTAGACTCAAACTAGATAAATTTTCCACGTATCTAAGTATTGAGACTTATTCATATGTTTCGGAGGTGTATTAGATATGACTAAGGGTCATAAAGAACCTCTAGCTCAAAGTTGAGTTTAAAGCTTCCTTACCGATTGAGTTTTAGTGTAAGATTTTTTAATGGTCAACTTCAAATGATCATAAATCCTAGAATATAAAGATTTAGTTAGCCTAGTACCCACCAAATTAAAGGTTTTTGAGTCTTCTTTCCAAAGACACCGACGGCGCATTAATCCGAATCAGGAGTAAAAAGTTATAGGCATTTTACTGCAGCACTGTCAGTGACTACGAACGGGATAACGAACCGTGGTTTCGAACCACGGTCCGTACTGTGACTCGTGCTTTCAGACCTGAACCTTAAAATTTTCATCTTCAAAATAACTGGTTGGTTCACGACCCGTAGACCAAAACCACGGTCCGTACAGTAACCCTAGTTTGTAAAAATTCAGCTTTCTTCCCTAGATTCCACTAATGACTTGACGGGTCATCATTTTAAATGATGGTCCATTCTGTAACCCGTGGAATCACCTTCAGAGAGGTACCAAGTCCTCTAAATTCTATGAGTGGGTTGACGACCTGTCAACCCATTCCACGACCCGTCCTTCCATCCGTAGTTTCTGAGGGTCAGAGGATCCTTAATTCCTGAAGTCAAAACCACGAGTCACAGGACGATCCGTCGTTCATAATCACGGACCGTAGAGTGAGTGGAATGGAATTTCAGTAGACTCCCAGAAGTGGTTCCTGAAACCACGGACCAGATGGCGGTCCGTAGACTGACTCGTAGTTCCTGAAGCCGAGTCATTTTATCAGTTTTTTCAAGCTTAAGTCCAGGGGTATTTTTGTATTTTTTCACTCTTTTAACTCCTATACTAAGTTGTTTTAAGCTTATTTAGAAGGGTTTTATTCCCATTGGCCTAAGTTCTCTCCCAATCTTTTAATCAAGTTCCAAATGAAGAAAATGAGTTTCATCCTCTCAAGCTTCAAGTTAGGGTTTCATCTCCAAGTCTCCATCCTCAAGTCCCAAGTTAAGAGAGCTTCAAATTCAGGTATGTGGGTATTCAATAAGGGATTCTTTCACCCTTATGCCCAAAACCCCAATTCCTCATATGAATTTTCATGAATTTCAAATTAGTGTTCTTATCCAATTCTTATGGGCTTTGCTATGAATTATTTTTCTCATGATTCTACTATGAAATTTACTATTAAATTACATGATAGTGCATGAGTTTTTATATGTGAATTCCTATTTCATGAATTGAAGGCTAATTATAGCAAATTTTACATGCATGAATTGATTCAAGTAAATTGGGGTATTTGATAGTATGATTTCATGAATTTCAAGCAAGTGCATGCCTAGTTCCTATGTTTAATGAAAAAAATATGTTATAATGAAATTGGACTAGGGCCATGCAAGTTTTTAAGTTATGAATTGTTATGCAAGACAAGACACTCGATGTGCCATCAATGCTAATGAATCATTTTCTAAACCAAGATTCGTGAGTAGTATGAAGATCCGGGTTATGAACATGTTTATGAACAAGTTTTGACATCCAGATATGTCACATGTATGTGACCCTCATATTATATTTTGGGAGTAGTATTTAGCACGAGTTGGACCGGGTGAGAGTACCCTTTGTCTCAGAACTACGTGCCACCGTAGGTGCCCTCTGTGGCTTATGACAGGATCTTGGTATGATATGGTTCTAACTTTGGCCGATTAGGACAACCTTTTTTGATATGGGTGTATGACACTAGACTTCATGTAGCTCATCATGGTTTATGTCGGTCAAGAGAAACTTTCGTATGATTATTTTTCAAGCTATGAAGTTATATGATGCTCTACTTTGATTTTGACTTAACTTCATGTTTTATGTCTTATATTTTGATATTTACTTATGATTTCTTCTATTTATGCATGAACTCAGTTTTAAGCATGCTTTCAAGTATATTTTATCATGACTCATGCATATCTCATATACTCAGTATATTTCATAGTACTGACCGCATACTTCTTTGTGCTGCATCCTATTATGATATAGATCCTGTAGCCCACTCTCAGATCTGTGGCTAGTAGATCAGCAGCACATCCATCCAGCTTGGTGAGTCTTCCTCATTTGAGGACTTGTAGTTTAGCTTCATTCTAGACTACTAGTTCTTTCATTCAGTATTTCAGTATTTAGAGTTAGCTGGGGCTTGTCCCAGCAACTCGCTAATAGTAGAGGATTTCATACATAGAGCCATATATTGAGCTGTATTCAGATCTTAAATCTTAGACTTTATTTATATAACAGATTAAGTTGTTCCTGACATCAGTTGAGCTTTCGTTCCTATGTTTTGTTAAGTTTTTAAATCATGCTAAGGCTCGAGAGTTATTTTGATATTACTTGTGATCTAGGGTCCCGTATTACGTCTAGGTAGTAGGCTCAGAGCGTGACAAACTTGATATCAGAGCAACAGGTTCAAGAGTCCTAGGGTGTCTGAAAGCCGCATCAAGTAGTGTTTCTTTCATGGGTGTGAAGCGCGTCACACTTATGAGGGGGAGGCTATGAGGTGTTTTAGGAAAAACTTCACTTCTTCATGTTCACTATCGTGCGATAGAGTTTGACTCTACTTACCCTTCTAATCTATTCCTTACGCATTTCAGATAATGTCTCCACAAAGAAACCCAACGAGGAATGCTAATTCGACCACTCCAGATCATGAGGTTACGAATGCAGAATTTTTTGAAGCCATCTATATGTTGGCTCAAGCCATGACAACTCAGTTGAATGAGAAAGAGAAACTAAAGAAGAGGAAGAGGAAGAACAAGAAGACCACAACATGGAACCAATCATCTTCTCAGCAGAGGTCATCCGGACTAACCCTATCTTTAGTTAGCATACCTGCACTCGATTCTCATTCTTGTCACAATAGGGCTCTGAAGACCTTGAGGTACCCTTGTTGTAGTAGATGCGGTAAGTTTCATCTAGGTGAGTGCCTTGCTGGCAAAAGGAGGTGTTTTAGGTGTGGTTAATTAGGCCATAGGATCAGGGATTGACCCTCATTTAAGCGGAGCAACTGTGGTGTTCCGCTCCAAAATCAATTCCTTTCATTGCCTAGCCTGCCGGGTCAGAGTATCCCTCCAGAACTTGAATCAGGTACGTCACTAGATTTTCTTCCGTTATGCATCCATAGTCCCCGGACCCCTATTCTTATTTGGTTGTCAGTTGTCTTAACCTAGAACAAAGTGGAGGTAGAAGGGTTAAGGCCTAGACTTTTAGGTGAAGGAGAGTCTTAGACTATAGAAGAAAGTGGGTATTCGTGCTAGAATCTGGAGTAGTGTATGTTATGTTAGGGTGCAATGATCATAGTCCTGTTTAGAGATTGGCGAAAAGTCCACAGACTTAGAAAGGTAGCATGAATCTAAGGAGGAGATGGTGGGATGTAGAATCAGTTAGATTTTGAGGCTCAGGTTGTGATGCTAAGAAGTGTTAGAAAATAGTTGGGGGGGAGAATCTTATTTCTATCCTAGCGTCATAAGTATACTTCTGTCATTACAACGCCTTTTGCATGTCGTGTGTGTCAGTTCCTTGGTCCCAATTCGAATTTACACACCCCATTCAGATTCACACTCATAATCGGCTCCTAGAATGACAAGTGATTGCTTTAGACAACGATTCTACTCTTGCTCTACGATTCTATGAGCCAAAGCTTTATGCCCCGAGGCTCATTATTTATGTGGGCTCAAGTCTCATAGTATGCTCAGTCTTATTTACTCAGTTTAGTCCTCAGACATTTCTTAATATCTAATCAAATCATGCTACATCATGTATATGCTCAGCCCTGATTTCTTGAAATAGCTCGCGCTTGTGATTTCCTTTCTCTAGAGCCCTTTAGACCTTGCCTTTAATAATGAGGGGTGGTGATCCCCACCATTTATGCCTTACGTGCCCAGTATGTGAATTGCTCATGCCTATTGCACTCGATCCCCCAAGCCTCACCTTGAGTGTCTAGATCAAGTTAAGTATAAGTCAAGACCGATCAGTATTCCTTTATTCGTGATGCTCATGCTCCCACTCTATTCTCTCAGTTATCTTGTCTTGTGTTGTCATAACTGTTAGTAGAGGAAGCTAAGTAGTAGCCTAGATGGGAAGTAGTAGGTTATAAGCATGGATGAAAATTGAGGTGAGTATCATTCATGTAAAATAGTTAGATGAGAAATTCTGGTATGTCTCTTTGTTGTAGTTCTTCAAGTTACAACCCCTAGATATGCTAGGGAAGAGGGGAGAAGTCTTTGATAGTATGAGCTACAAACCATAGGGTGATCATAGTGATAGGCTTGAATGTCGTGAAGAAATACATGTGGGCTTTTGCTTTGTGCGCATGGTGACCCATTGATTAGAGCTCAAGGCTAGTTGATTTTTGTGATAAGAAAGAATACCGTTCTTGAAAGGTAACTTTAGAGGTAAGAGATTTAGTCGAGATAGGCTTGAACATGGTAAAGGCAGGTGGTTAGACTCATACCTTAGTATTCAGAGGAGTTAGTGTAGTTAAAATGTGTTTCTAAGCTTAAGAGTTGTCAACCATAGTATTTAAGGCAAGAATAGTCTTGTTCTTACTCCTTGCCGAGGGTGCTAAAATCTTAGGTCCAGTAGCTTCAGCTTTCAAGAATACTAGACTCCTCAAATCAGATTAGTTCAGACCTATCGATGATTTTTTCTAAGGCCAGAAGGCCCTAAGTTTAGTTCAGTTTATGCTGGTAAGCTCAGCCTAGAAGAGAATAATTTTCTCGTGCAACTACTCCTCTCAGTTTTATGTTCCTTTCAGCTAAGTCCCTACTCTCACTCCAGACCAGTTATCATGTAGGATATTTAGTTTCATAGCCTATCAGTGTTCTTATACTCTCAGTATCCATATAGGTCTCACGAATCCATTTCAGTTCATATCCCAGTCATAAGTTAGTTACCATGTCAGTACACTAGCTTATAGAACTCAGTTGGTAGGATTGCATCTCTTTCCCTACTATCTCAGCCTAGTTAGTCTTCATTCGAGGGCGAATGATCCCAAGGGTGAGATATTATAACACCCTAGAAATTCTAAGCCAAGATCTGAACTGTTCTTCATGTGTTGTTAGACTCAAACTAGATAAATTTTCCATGTATCTAAGTATTGAGACTTATTCTTATGTTTCGGAGGTGTATTAGATATGAATAAGGGTCATAACGAACCTCTAGCTCAAAGTTGAGTTGAAAGCTTCCTTACCGATTGAGTTTTAGTGTAAGATTTTTTAAGGGTCAACTTCAAATGATCATAAATCCTAAAATATAAAGATTTAGGTAGCCTAGTACCCACTAAATTAAAGGTTTTTGAGTCTTCTTTCTAAAGCCATTGACTGCTCATTAATCCAAGTTCGGAGTAAAAGGTTATGGGTATTTTACTGCAGCAGTATCAGTGACTATGGATGGGATGACGAACCGTGGTTCTGAACCACGGTCCATACTGTGACTCGTGATTTCAGATCTGAATCTTAAAATTTTCATCTTCAAAACCACTGATTGGTTCACGACCCATAGACCAAAACTACGGTCCGTAGAGTGACCCGTGGTTTGTCCAATTTCAGCTTTTCTTTTCTAGATTCCACGAATGACTTGACGGGTCATCGTTTTGAATGATGGTCCATTCTGTAACCCGTGGAATCATCTTCAGAGAGGTACCAAGTCCTTTAAATTCTATGAGTGGGTTGACAACCCGTTAACCCATTCCACGACCCGTCCTTCCATCCATAGTTTCTGAGGGTCAGAGAATCCTTAATTTCTGAAGTCAAAACCACGAGTCACAGGACGGTCTGTCGTTCAGAATCACGGACCGTAGAGTGACTCGTGGAATGGATTTTCAATAGACTTCCAGAAGTGGTTTCTGAAACTATGGACCAGATGATGGTCCGTTATTCACTTTGATGGTCCGTAGACTGACTCGTGGTCTCTGAAGCCGAGTCATTTTATCAGTTTTTCTAAGCTTAAGTCCAAAGATATTTTTTTAATTTTTCACTCTTTTAACTCCTATACTAAGTTCTTTTAAGCATATTTAGAAGGGTTTTATTCCCACTTGGCCTAAGTTCTCTCCCATTCTTTCAATCAAGTTCCAAAAGAAAAAAAAAGAGTTCCACCCTCTCAAACTTCAAGTTAGGGTTTCATCTCCAAGTCTCCATCCTCAAGTCCCAAGTTAAGAAAGCTTCAAATTCAGGTATGTAGGTATTCAATAAGGGATTCTTCCAACCTTATGCCCAAAACCCCAATTCTTCATATGGATTTTCATGAATTTCAAATTAGGGTTCTTATCCAATTCTTATGGGATTTGCTATGAAGTATTTTCTCATGATTCTACTATGAAATTTACTATTAAATTGCATAATTTTGCATGAGTTTTTACATGTGAACTCCTATTTCATAAATTGAAGGCTAATTATAGCAAATTTTACATGCATGAATTGATTCAAGTAAATTGGGGTATTTGATAGTATAGTTTCATGAATTTCAAGCAAGTGCATGCCTAGTTCCTATGTTTTATGAAAATATATGTTATTATAAAATTGGACTAGGGCCATGCAAGTTTTCAAGTTATGAATTGTTATGCAATACAAGACAAGACACCCAATGTGCCATCAATGCTCATGAATCATTTTCTAAACCAAGGTTCATGAGTAGTATAAGATCCAGGTTATGAACATATTTATGAACAAGTTTTGACATCCAGATATGTCACATGTATGTGAGCCTCATATTATATTTTGGGAGTAGTATTTAGCACCTAGTTGGATCGGGTGAGAGTACCATTAGTCCCAGAACTACGTGCCACTGTAAGTGCCCTTTGTGGCTTATGACAGGATCCTGGTATGACATGGTTCTAACTTTGTCCAGTTAGGACAACCTTTTTCGGTGTGGGTGTATGACACTAAACTCCATGTAGCTCATCATGGTTTATGTCGGTTAAGAGAAACTCACGTATGATTATTTTCAAGATATGAAGTTATATGATATTCTACTTTGAATTTTGACTTAGCTTCATATTTTATGTCTTATATTTTGATAATTACTTATGATTTCTTCTATTTATGCATGAATTTAGTTTTAAGCATGCTTTCAAGTATATTTTATCATGACTCATGCATATCTTATATACTCAGTACATTCCATAGTACTGACTGCATACTTCTTTGTGTTGCATCCTATTATGATGTAAAGCCTGTAGCTCGCTCCCAGATCCATGGCTAGTAGATCAGCAGCACATCCATCCAGCTTGGTGAGTCCTCCTCATTTGAGGACTTGGAGTTTAGCTTCATTCTAGACTACTAGTTCTTTCGTTCAGTATTTCAGTATTTTTAGTTAGCTGGGGGCTTGTCCCAGCAACTCGCCAGTAGTAGAGACTTTCAGACATAGAGTCAGATATTCAGCTGTATTCATATCTTAAATCTTAGACTTTATTTATATAACAAATTAAGTTTTTCATTACTTCAGTTGAGTTTCCGTTCCTATGTTTTGTTCAGTTTTTAAGTCATGCTAAGGCCAGAGGGTTATCTTGAGATCACTTGTGATCTTGGGTCCCGTGTTATGTCCAGGAGGTAGGCTCGGGGCATGACAAGTCTTTAATTTAAATATATGACATATGTCTCTAATCTAAATAAGAACTTTGAAAAAATGGAGAGATGAGAAATGAAGAGGAGCTAAATCCGAGATCTGAATTGAGTTTGTAGGTTAATATATTTTAATTATTAAAATTTCAACTAATAAAATACTGTTACATATTAAATAAAAATCCTAATCATTTTTCCTAAAAGGTCTGTCAAGGAAAAGGGTAAAATAGGGCCCAAAGGTGAATGAGAAGGGTATTTTAGAGCTCAAAGATGAATAAGAAGGACATTTTAGAGCCCAAATATGAAAGGAGGATATATTTGTACTATTTTCAATGCTTGAAGGGTAATTTAGACCCTTTTCCACTAGCTTAATAAAAATTTAAAAGGAAAACGACTCAAATATGCCATGGAATTATTAAAAATGACTCATTTATGACATTCGTTAAAAGTTTGACTTATTTATGTCACTGTTCATTAAAAGTTTGGCTCATCAATGCTACTGTCGTTGTAAAAAATGTTCATTTATGCCATTATTTTTTAACGGTGATCTTACAAAATTATTTTTTTCACATGGTCACTTATTAGAAATTCATGCTACCAAATCTAAATCAATCAATGTGACTTAAAATCAAAATTAAAATACTACTCTCACTTTTCAGCTCTAAAATATATGAAAGTACTCTCTTTTCTCTCATTCCCATTCCGCTTCTCCATCTTTTCCTTTCTCCTACAACAAAAAGTGTTTAACAACACTTCTTTACCAAACACATTAACAACTTTTTTTCCAATTTCAGCACTTTTTATCTAAATATTTATCTACTTATTTATATATACTTATTTTTACCTTTTAATCAGATTGCTTAAACACTATTATTTTAAGCAAATTCAAACAGGCTCTGAAATAAAATTTGACCCACACCTTTAAAATAAAAATCAAACTCATTAATTGGATAAGATGTAGGTCGAATTTTATTTTAATGGGTTTGATTTTTAGTATTAATTTTAAATAATATTAATTGATTTGGATTTGATGATATGAACCTTTAATAAGAGTCTACATGCTCAAAATGGTTTTACAAAACCACGATAAAAAAATAATGACACGAATGAATAATTTTTATAACAACAGCCAATTTTTTAGCGGAGAACATCGATAAACTATTTTTAATAGTTTGATCACATATTTGAGCCCCTTTCCAAGTTAAAATAGACTCTAATTGCTAAATCTCCAAATAAATTAAAATTGGAGATTAGCATGGAAAATCCTAGGATGAAGAAACCGAATTTAACGGAGACAGTGAGCGGAGATGACGAAAGCGTAGATCGAATCGGCAAGCTACCTGAGTCAGTACTAGCTCAAATTATCTCTCTTTTGCCGACGAAGGCTGCTTTCGGGGCATGTCTTGTCTCAAAATGGTGGCAGTATCTCTGGACTGTTATTCATAATCTCATTTTACGTTGTGATAATCCAAATGAAGCTGTTAAATCCGTACCCTTCGTAGACCATTTATTTGCGAAAAGGACTTGTTCCAAAATCACTATATTTTATCTTGATTACTGGGATATGCCTAGTTACCACTTGCATATTGATCAGTGGCTTAATTATGTTATAAAAAGTATAGTGGAACATGTCGTATTGAAGTCAACTGTTTGTAGAGTGTACATGTTGCCTAAATCATTTTACACTAGCTCATCATTGATAACATTAGATTTGATGAGTTGTGCCTTTGATAAACGACTTGTTATATCATGGAAATCTCTAAAGACAATCAAGCTTTTGATGGTGGAGTTGGATGATGAATCCCTTGTGAAGTTACTCTCAGGTTGCCCTTCTTTGGAAACATTGAAACTCTCTCTTTTCCATGGTTTTCGTCGTCTGGAAATTAATAATTCAAATTTAAAGACACTGAAGTTGGACAACTTTTGGCCGTGCTATGAAGGAGCTGATCATTCACTGGAAATTGTTGCACCATATCTTCACCATTTAGAGATTTCAAGAGACCTTCAAGATTTTAAATGTAGGCTAATAAATGTATCATCCTTGGTCAGTGCTAAGATTACTTTTAATATCAGATGTGGGAATCGGCTCCAGGATGACAGTTGTCGTGATTATCATCATGTTTGTTGGATCATCGTTCAAGATTATCTTCGAAAATTGAGACATGTGAAGGAGCTAATAATTGGGACATGGTTTGCAAAGGTTTGTTATTGACTCAAAATTACTTTATAGTTACTCTATTTAATTTTATAGCAAATTAGTTATAGGATGCTGTATAATATAATTGAAAACTTTTGTACACGTGAAAATTTCATTGAAAATGGAATCCTTCATTTGCCTTTTTGTGATTTTTTGCAAGTTTTCTATCAACTTTTTAAGTAAGATATTTCATTCTTCCTGGCGGGAAAAGATAATTTTGGAAAGTAACATTTGCTATATTGTTGTTGCCTAAAGAATTTAGATATTTTCGTTTGGCATAGAACAGTAAACACTTAAGTTGTTAATTATTTTATTTTATCGTCTCTATTCTCTGTTCTTGACTAGTTTCATTTGGATTACTGCACCAGATTTTGTTCATGGATCTTGTGTGATCTTGATTTGACTCTGGAGCATAGATGTGGGCTATTCGGGGGTGTACATGAGTCCTGAACATCGTTATCATGACTTTAGGATGGTTATCTGTGCTATAGAGCTATTGGAGCCTGTGTAGGGCTGATAGTTTGGTTGTGAGCTATTGGGATGCTATTTGTGATTGATCATGTCATTTCCATGCATATAAAAAGGATTGTTACCATATTTTACTATGGTTTTGGCTTCGGGCCTACTTGTATTGATTTTCTAAACTTGCATGGCCCTGGGGGAGCCATTTTCGATGGAAGTGACTTGGAAATGGTTTGGACTTGATTTGTGGATCTTTGTGGGGTAAAAGAGTTAAAATAGGACTTCTATCACAATTTTATTACTACTTTACTAGACTCGGTAGGGCCGTAGTGCTAGTTGGGTTTCTTACTGATTTAAAATGATATTAGACTCGTTCGAGCCGAGCCTCAGACTTGTTTTACTACTATTTTAGACCAAGTTACTTTCGGGTACCCTTGGTGGGGTTTTTGAGGCATATTCCACTATTTTAGACTTGGACAGAGTCTGGGCATGCATGTTAGAGATTTGAGTCACTATCCTAGATCCGAACCTACTCCAAACAATGTTTTCAAGATTGAGATATAGTATGGGGTCAGGGACCTCCATGGATCTTGCCGATCTGGACTAGGGGATTTGGGCTGCGTGGGCCAGAGGAGGGGTATACAGTGGAGTAAAGGTATACGAGCAGTCTCCTTTCATAGAACCTACCTGCTAGGCCCTTTTGAAGCCAGAGGAGGTATATACAGAGTTACTATTCCACCCAGTAATCATCTTACATTATTACATTCATTTGTGTGAGGTTCCACTCTTGTTTTGCTATTTGCTAAGTGTACGCTCCGGTAGTATGGGATGCCAGTGGGTTTGTCCTCACTTGTTTATGTTCCTCGCGTGTATGGGTGCTTTTTGGGACTGTAAGTAGGCTTATTATTGCGTAGTCAAGTTAGTATTCCTTATGTGTATTTCTTATGATTCTTTGGATATTGTGAGTAGTGCTGGTAGTTTCATTTGGTTCTTATTCTTGTATTCGAGCATGCTTGTCATTTTTTATTCCCTCCTTCCCTGTCTACTTGAGGTTACCGGTATATCGCCCGTTTCTAAATCTCTTCTCTTATATACTGTTATTGCGAGGACCCCAGGTGCGTCATTCCTTACTTTCACCTATGCCTATAGTATGTATCTTATTTGCTAGCCTTGTATGTTGTTTTCTGTTGTCTTCCTTCTGTGCTAACTTCTGTGTGCTTCTTCATTGTCTTGGGTGAGTATTTGTTTCTATTCTGCCTATTACAATTCTTTTATCTTATATATGCCCAGTCGGTCTATGATACCTACTGGGTACCATTTGCTTCGCATTTGGTGCTCATACTACACTCTGCATCTTCTGGTGCAGATCCTAGTGTGAGCCATAGCCCCTAGTTTGTGGGAGACTCATGCAAGGAGACTTTTGGACTGACCAGACTGAGGGTAAGCTCTTGGCGATCAGAGCTTGACTTTAATTTATCTTTTGTATTTGTACTCTCTTACTACTCGAAGACATTATGTATATATTATTTTGGATCCCCTTTGTACTCCTTATATATAGTTCCAGCTCCTATATACTATGATACCAGTTCTTGGGTTTGCTTTAGCTTCTTATATACTCATGTTGTTACTTTTCTTCTTGTATAACCCTTGCTTCTGCTTATATTTACCTGTACTTCTATTTCATTGTTGGATAGTAGCCCATTACTAATCGTTCTGGGCTACGGAGTTTGGTTTTCCTACTGAGGGTTGTAGGTGTCATAATGACCAAGAAATCAGGACGTGATAGCTTAGTATCAGAGCCTAGGTTTCATTGGTATCATTGGTATAGGAGCCAATATCTAGTAGAGTCTTACAGATCGGGGCAGAGACGTTCGTACTCAATATTTGGGAGGCTATAGTGACATCTTAGGAAATATGACTCTCTTATTTGCTTCTGTATTGTGTTTAGTCCTTGAAAGTTTCTTAAAATCACACTTGTTCTAGTTTATTCTTCTGCAGATGGTTCGTACAAGGTCATCGGCGTCGGGCAGGAATGAACCTCTGACTTCAGCTAGGGGTCGAGGAGGTCGTAGAGGTAGGAGTCAAGGACGTCCCTGAGCAGTGGCACCTACTAGAGCTTTTAGAGTTGAGATAGAGCCCGAGCATGAGTATGAGCCAGAGTTAGCTCCTGAGCAGCCGCATGTGGACCGGGGGGTCGTCCAGGTACCACCAACTCAAGTACCAAGATAACGGGAGGTAGCTTCTAATTCCTTAGCAGGTTGCACACATGCATATTGATTCTTAGAATAAAAGTTGATGGTTATGTGGGAATTGAGATCCAAAGTCTATGCATGTTACTTAAGTATAGAGCAAAATATGAGAAAAATACACTTATATTGTCAGCTGATTCATGAACACTTTTAGGTCCAGAAGACGCACTGATCCCAGCATTGTCATTGACATTATCCGTAGATGCTCCAAGTTTAGCAGCTTCCTCTACATAGAGGTCACCACAATTTGTAAAATAACATGATATATTTATGTTACATAGGCATTTGGACATAAATTGAGTGATATCATTTTAATGTATGGCCAAAAATTTCTCTTAAAAAGAAGTAAAACAAACCATGTCCAAATGGAACAATACTTGCTGATTTTTAAAAAAGGGTACACCTCTACCACTTCTATTTTTCCCTCCCTCATTCACTAACATACGTCATCCAGAAAGAAAAGATAGAAACTAATATAAATCTATAAGATATGTAATTTCTAATTAATTACCATTGATATATATTTTTTGTTCTTTATCAAGTAATGTCTTCTTAGCAAATCTGTATTGATCCTTTCCCTTTTTCCCGTCTCTGCCTACATCAGATCTTTTGTTCTATGTCATCTCCTTTCCCCTTTTTCGTTCACTATCTACACAAGATTTTTGGTTCTCCATCTTCTTACAAGCCTCTTTTTCTTTCCTTCTCATTTCAGTTTCATTCCAAAGATGATGTGGAATTATACAAAAAAAAGTTTACTAAATTATATATCTAAATTAAAAAATTCATGTTGATAGAAAAGTAAAACCTTCCCTCAATAGTACTAATGGGTTCAAAGTTGGAAAATAGAGACGTATTAGAATGAGAACAAGGAGTTCAATTAATTATGAGCAGAACCACTACGTGAAAATTTCTCCTTGTAATAAACAAAACATAGAACATATCATGCATATATCATGTGCAAAAATCTATTATCAATTCTAGAAATACGGAAAAAGAATAAATGGACTTGTTTTTTCAAGAAAATTGCAATAGGATAACAATTTTGTTTCCCTAGTATTGTATTAAGATGAGACTCTTTCATACACCTGTCAATAGATGTTATGCACTACACCAAATGAGAGATAAAAGAAACAAGTAAAAAATAATTTCAAAATCATGGCAATGGGGAGAAACAAACTGTAATGACCTTTCCTGTTATTTTTGTATTTACGTCTTCTTTTTACTATTAGAGACTTCCTGTAGCAGCCTCAAATCATTTATGACTTGCTGGGATCAGTGGTTTGGTTCTCTGGCCGTTCATTTGGTCATTATGGCTGTTTCCCCATTTTAGATCTTTAACTTAGGAATTTGTTAACTTCGGTCAACATTCTTAGTAAATGCACTCAGAATTAAATTCTGACAATTCGATTAGCTCCGGAGCATGGATTTTGATCTAGAGGAACCCTTGGTCGGGTTTTGAGAGCTTTCGATTTAGTTTTATCTTGGTTTTTGTGTTTCTAACCAAGTTGAACATAAAAGTTTGACTTTAGTTAACATTTGAGGAAGACGGCCTCAGATGGAAATTCTAAGAGCGCTATTAGCTCCAGAATGTCGACATTGGGCTAGGGGGACCTTTGGTTCGAGTCCCGAGGCTTCTGGACTCATTTTAGGCCATGGGGTTCCATTTTGGAAAGTTTGGCCTAAAGTTGGTTCTTGGGCGTGGGGCCCACTTTTTTGCGTCTATTGCTACTCACCTGACCAGGCTGACACAGAAAGATATACCATTCGTGTTGTCTGACAAATGCGAGGAGATCTTCCAAAAGCTCAAGACACTTCTGACCACGGCTCCTATATTGTCCTTGCCGGTTGAAGGTAAAGACTTTATTATTTACTGTGATGCTTCACATTCTGGTTTGGGTGTTGTGTTGATGTAGGATAACAATGTGATAGTCTATGCATCTAGGCAGTTGAAGGTTCATGAGAGAAACTACCCGACTCACGACTTGAAGTTGGCAGTAGTGGTCTTTGCACTCAAGATTTGGAGACACTATCTCTATGGTGTCAAGTGTGATGTGTTCACCGATCATCGTAGTCTGCAGCATGTGTTCACTCAGAAGGATTTGAATTTGAGGCAGAGAAGGTGGATGGAGTTATTGAAGGACTATGATGTGACCATTCAATATCATCGGGGTAAGGCTAATGTGGTGGCAGACACATTGAGCTGGAAAACAGTTAACATGGGTAGTTTGGCTTGTTTGGGGGTGTCCAAGCGACCACTAGCAAGGGAAATTCAGGCCTTGGAGGCTGAGTTCATGCACTTGGGTGTTGCAGAACAGGGTGGATTATTGTCCAGCATTGAGGTCAAAGCCATCTTCATAGAGGAAATAAAGGCTAAACAGTTTCAGGATTTGAAACTGAGTAAGCTTCGAGGTAAGGTAATATCCGAGGAATCCAAGGACGTCATGTTAGACTCTGGTGGAGTACTAAATTTCAGAGGAAGGATTTGTGTTCCTCGAGTTGATGATATGATTCAGAAAATCTTGGCAGAAGCTCATGGTTTACAGTACTCAATTCATCCGGGTGTGACTAAAATGTATAGGAACTTGAGGCAGCATTACTGTTGGCCCAGAATGAAAAGGGACATAGTTGATTTTTTGTCCAAGTGTCAGAATTGCCAGCAGGTAAAGTATGAGCACCAGAGACCTGCAGGACTATTTCAGAGGATGCCCATTCTAGAGTGGAAGTGGAAAGGATAGCCATGGACTTTGTGGTGGGTCTTCCCAAAACATTGGGGAAGTATGATTTCATTTGGGTCATTGTTGACAGGCTGACCAAGTTCGCTCATTTCATTCTAGTCAGGGTAGATTACAATTAGCAGCAATTGGCTAAGATCTGCTTGAAGGAGATTGTGAGATTGCATGGGGTTCCACCGTCCATCATTTCAGACAGGGGTACGCAGTTCACTTCTAAATTTTGGGGTAAGCTACATGAAGAGTTTGGTACACAACTCACTTTTAGCACCGCCTTCCACCCTCAGACTGATGGTCAGTCTGAGAGGACGATCCAGGTGTTGGAGTACATACTGAGAGCATGTGTGATGGACTTCGGGGGTCATTAGCACTAGTATCTACCATTGTGCGAGTTCTCATACAAAAATAGCTATCACTCTAGCATTGACATGGCACCATTCGAGGCGTTTTATGGGAGAAGCTGCAGATCACCGGTTGGGTGGTTTGAGAAAGGCAATGTACAACATTTGGGAGTGGAATTGGTAAAGGAAGCACAGGAAAAGGTAAGGGGCATTCAGGCCAAGTTGTTGGCTGCCCAAAGCAGGCAGAAGGAGTATGTAGATCACAAGGTCCGGGACATGGAATTTCAGGTTGGTGAATAGGTATTGTTGAAAGTGTCACCAATGAAGGGAGTTATGCAGTTTGGTAAGAAGGGCAAGCTTAGCCCTCGGTTCATCGGTCCATTTGAGGTTCTTGAGATAGTGGGTCCAGTGGCTTACAAGTTAGCACTGCCGCCCAGTTTGTCGAGTATCCATATGGTATTTCATGTATCCATGCTTAAGCGATACCATGGGAATGGAGACTACATCATCAAGTGGGATGAGGTGCTTTTCGATAAGGATCTTCGTTATGAAGAGGAACCAGTCTTAATTCTTGCTCGGGATGTCCGGAGGTTTAGGACAAAGGTGATTGATATGGTAAAGGTTCAGTGGAAGCATCATCCAATTGAAGAAGCCACTTGGGAAACCGAGAAGAACATGCGGGACAAGTACCCTCAATTGTTTGAGAATCCAGGTACTACACTTTCTTCCGTTTATTTTTTCCATAATTTCATGTTTGATCATTCGGGGATGAATGATGGGTAAATTGGTATCCGTTATAATGACTGGGTCCATCGTTATGGGTAGTCCAATCGTGCCAAGTTTTAGAGTTAGAAAACTCCAATTTTGGGAGTTTGAAATTCTGGGCTAGGCTAGTCTTTGCCAGTTTTGGGACGAGGTGTAGTCTAGGAAAATCCAGGTAAGGATTAGGTTGTATGTCAGGTGTTGAGATAGTTTTCTTCGTAGCTAACACATAGAGGAGTCCGGGGGACTTTTCGGAATCAAATTCAGGTAAGTAGAACTCTCAGAATCGTGATTGACGTTAAGGGGTTGTTTTTGATCGTCGGGGGAAGCAAGTGTATTGTAAAATGGGAAAATTTTGAAGATTTCCAAACTTTCTGTCCATGACGAGCACAACTGCTCCGCCATAGCAACCTCTGCTATAGCAAAGAAATTATCGCTACAGCAGAAGTCAACGTCGGTCAGTCTCCACCATAGCGGACGACTCTACTACGACAGTACTGCTATAGCAGAGCGAACCGCTATAGCGGATCATGATGGGATTTAATGCAAAAACTTCCCCAAAATAGTTCAGTTTTTTCTTGAAATGTTTTAGGAGAAGAAGGGGGGATTTTGGGCGATTTCCATCAGTTTTCCACTATTTTTCGATCTAAAAGTAAGGTTTCTACACCCCAATCTTCGTACTACTTTTTCTACGCGGTAGAATTGCTAGAGGGAACTTGGGGAAAGGTTGGAATAACCTAGGGACGGTAGAATCCGAGAAAGAAGGGGGATTCTAGGCATGAAAGTTCTTGGGTATTGTTAAAAGTAAGGTTTTGTGATCACATATTGCTAAATTCTCTATTTTTATCCATGAAAATGATAGAACTAGGGAAATTAATGGCAGGAAGCCCAGGAAAAAGGGTAGGATGACCATGAGTGGCCTGTGGGTCTGGGATTTGGTGTAATCCGGGTAATGTGCAGGACTTGTTTGTTAATTTGAGTACTTGTATATTGTTTTAGACCAAAAATAAGAGAGGAATACGGAACACGGGAAAGCTCAGGTTGAGTAGAGCCTGGATCATTTTGAGGTAGGTGATGGCTTACGATTCTTGTGAATGTTGTATGTTTTTGTACTCTTAACTAAGTGTTTGTATGAATTACATTGCTTAGAGGAATTGTTTAGAATGTCTAAGGGTCCTGTTTACAGTCTGTGGATTGAACGGTGTGTTTCTTGTTGGTTTTACAAGTTATTTGTTCATTATTTTTACTGTGGATTGTTGACATTCGATTGGCTTGGGTACCACACCTGGTACAAAATACTAATGGTTGGCTCAGGTACAATGCCTGGTATGGGTATAACAAATGGTTTGCTCGGGTACTAAGCCTGTTATGAATTACTAACGGTTGGCTTGGGTACCACGCCTGGTACGGGTTTATTTACTACATCATTGCATTGATATTGTTATATTACATTGATATTGTTTTATTGTATTGACTATTATTAGTTCCGTGAGTGTACCGGGCTGTTCTATTAAACTATGATATTCATTGGTGGTCCTTGAGTGACCGGGAATCCTGTTATATCTGTGTAGTTGGTCTTGATTTAGGCTGGGTTGTCTGTTTAACACTTAGGTGTTGTTTAGAAGGGATCCCAGGGTGGGTCCGGGCTAGGGGATAAGGATGATTTATTGAGTTCTATGATTCTGGCTTAGAGTTGTATGTGGTGGATTTCAGGTGGGAACAAGCTAGGTAGAGACTTGTAGTCTAAGGGAGCCTATTGACTTGTTGCATGTTTTCCGTACTTATACTTGATTTGCTGTACTGTTTATACATTGTTTATTTAGAACTGGCTGATTTTCCTACCAGTACACAGTGGTGGTGTACTAATACTGCACTTGCTTTCCTTTCTTGTGAGTACATGCAATCTTCCAGCGGCTGAGACGCAACCTCATTTGTAGTACCAGCGTTTCCAGACTTCAAGGGTGAGCTACTTTGATCAAGCTGCCTTGAAACCTATCATTAGAGTTGTAGCCCATTTGTTTTGGGCTTAGACCATTTCTGTTATTTTGGGGTTGCATTCCCATACTCTATATATTGGTAGAATTGTTTGGTACTGCGACTTTCAGATTCTAGGGGGTAATTTCCGTAGGTTAACTTAATGAAGTTTTATTATTATTATCATTGAATTGCTAGTTTACTTTGATGCACTGATTTTGAGCTTTTAGAATGATTATGTTTGGGAAAGTGATGGTTCGCTCACCTGGGGGTTGGGTCAGTGCCACTCATGGTGGTCTGGGTCGTGACACCATCATCGTCACCTCTTTTGACTTGGTCTGAGTTTTATGAGGCCTTTATTGCCAAGTTCTTGCCACAGAGCGATAGAGAGCATCGGAGAGAGGAGTTCACTAGACTTACTCAGGATACTATGACCGTCTCGGAGTATGAGATCAGTTTCCATCAGCTTGCTCTATTTGGGGCCATGATTATGCCTACCAAGTCTGACAGAATCCATAAATTTATTTGAGGGCTACGGAGAGAGTTTAGAGAGCCAAAAAAGATATTGGTTGCTAGTGGTCGGTCATTCCAAGCTATTGCGAACTATGCCCATACTGTAGAGGATTTGCACCATTATGACACTGGGACCAGAGATAAGAGGCCTTGCCATCAAGGTATCTATGGTGATTCTCATTAGTATGGTAGAGGTTCAGGCCAGTGAGGCCAAGGGTATCAGCCGCAACAGCACCAGGGTCAGTCTAGTCGATCAACTCAAGCTTTACTTCAGTATTCTTATGGGTCTCAGTATGAGCAGGGTCAGAGTAGCCATCAGGGCTATCGTGGTCAGTCATCGAGAGGTGCAGCTTCTGAGGCATCAGGCCGTGGTGGACACACCCGTTCTGCTAGTTCATCCCAATAGGGTAGGTCATCAGGGCCTTGTTATGCTTGTGGTATTATTTGTCACTTTGCGAGAGATTTCCCCCAGCGGGGTACAGTTCAACCAGACGCTCTGCCAGCTCAGCCTATTCGCACAATTCAACCACCGGCTCGAGGAGGTGGTAGTAAGGGTAGAGGTGGTGGCCTATGGGGAAGGATAGGTGGTAGGGATGGCGGTCAGTCTGGTAGTGGTTGTCATCAGTTCTATACGGTCCTTGGGATACCGGAGGCAGAGGCCTCGGACACTGTGATCAGAGGTACGATTTCTGTTTGTCGTTGCCCAGCTTTTGTATTATTTGATCCTGGATCCAATTGTTCGTATGTGTCTGCCTACTTTATGCCTTATTTGGGGTTGGCTAGTGAATCGTTATCTGTGCCTGTATCTGTTTTGACCCTTGTAGGAAATTCTTTAGTAATGGATCAAATTGTGAGATCTTGTATGATATCTGTGGGTGATTTGGAGACTTGAGCTGATACTTGATATGGTAGATTTTGATATGATTCTGGGCATGGACTGGTTATCCCCTCACCATGAAGTTTTATAGTGCTATGCCAAGACTATTACCATAGCCGTGCCCGGCGTATCCCTGGTTGTGTGGTAGGGTTCTGTCATCCGTGCACTGTCTGGGATCATCTCTTGTCTGCGAGCTAGAAAGTTGATCTCTCGTGGGTGTTTGTCTTATCTAGCATATGTATGAGATGCTAGTGTCGATCCTACTTCCCTTGAGTCCATTCCTGTATTTAGAGACTTCCTAGATGTGTTCCCTACTGACCTGCCAGGCCTTCCACCTGAGAGAGATATTGATTTCACTATTGAGTTAGAGCCGGGAACCAGGCCTATTTCTATTTCTCCTTATCGTATGGCTCTAGATGAGTTAAGGGAGCTTAAGGAGTAGCTCCAGGACTTGTTAGCTGAGGGGTTTATTTGACCGAGTGTGTCGCCTTGGGGTTCTCCTATTCTGTTTGTTAAGAAGAAGGATGGATCAATGCGAATGTGTATCGGCAGCTGAACAGGGTTACTGTGAGAAATGGGTATCCGATGCTGCGTATAGATGATTTATTTGATCATCTCCAGGGTTTAGCCATGTTTTTGATGATAGATTTGAGGTCAGGCGACCATCATTTCAAGATTAGGGCAGAGGACATCCCTAAGACAACATTCAGGACACGTTATGGCCACTACGAGTTCCTGGTGATGTCTTTTGGGTTGACTAATGCCCCCGCAATTTTCATGGACTTGATGCATAGGGTACTTAGCTCGTATTTGGACTCATTTTTGATAGTGTTCATACATGACATCCTGATATACTCGCGGAGTAGAGATGATCATGAGCATCACTTGAGGATTATACTTTAGATTTTGAGAGATTATAAAATTTATTCCATGTTCTCAAAGTATAAGTTTTGGCTTGATTCACTTGCATTCCTAGGGAATGTGGTGTCTAAGGAGGGGATTAGAGTGGACCCAGGGAAGATTTCAATTATTCGATATTGACTGAGACCTACTACTCCTATTGAGATTCTCAGCTTTATTGGATTAGCAGGGTACTAAAGACGGTTTATTGAGGGATTTTCTTCTATAGCAGCACCCTTGACTATGCTGACTAGGAAGGATGTCCCATTTCAGTGGTAGGATCAGTGCGATGATAGCTTTCAGAGGCTTAAGGCCTTATTGACTTTAGCTCATGTGTTGACTTTGCCGATTGAGGGTCAGAGTTTTTCAGTGTATTGTGATGCTTCTGGGGTTGGTCTTGGTTGTGTACTGATGCAGCAAGGTTGTGTCATAGCATATGCGTCGAGGCAGCTGAAGGTTCACAAACGCAACTACCCCACTCATGACTTAGAGTTGGCGGCGGTAGTCTTCGCACTAAAGATATTGAGGCACTACTTATATGGGGTTCATTGCGAGATATTCACCGATCATTGTAGTCTTCAGTACATTAAGAGTCAGCAAGAGCTGAGCTAGAGGTAGAGGAGATGGATTGAGTAGCTGAAGGACTACGATTTCACTATTTTGACTATTCAGGCAAGGCAAACGTGGTTGTGGATGCCTTGAGTCGAAAGATAGTGATTATGGGTATCCTAGCTTCACTTTTAGTTTCGGAGTGGCCGTTGGCCTTGGACATCCAGTCCTTGGCTAACTGTTTGGTTAGGATTGATTTGTCGGATCTCAGTAGAGTTCTTGCTAGTGTTGAGGTTCGGTCTACCTTGATTGATCAAATTCAAAGTCATCAGTTTGAGGATCAGTGGTTGTGTGACCTTCGTGACCAGGTTGTTCGGGGTGAGGCTAGCTAGACTACTCTAGATTCAGATGGGGTTCTGAGGTTTGATAGTCGACTTTGTGTTCCGAGGATTGGAGACTTGATTCAGTTGATACTCTGTAAGGCGCATTTGTCTAGATATTCTATCCATCCTGGTGCAGCCAAGATGTACAGATATTTGAGGCAGCTTTACTAGTGGAGAGGTATGAAGTGGGACATAGCGAAGTTTGTATATCATTGATTGAACTGTTAGCAGGTGAAGTTCGAACACATGAGACCGGGTGGTTTGATGCAGCGACTCCCCATTCCTGAGTGGAAGTGGGAAGGGATTACTATGGATTTCGTGGTTGGTTTGCCTCATGCTTTTAGGGGTTTTGACTCTATTTGGGTGATTGTGGATAGGCTGACTAAGTCAGCACATTTCTTGTTGGTTAAGACTTCTTACGGTGCAGAGAGGTTAGCTTAGATTTACATTCGTGAGATTGTTCAGTTGCACAGGGTCTCAGCTTCTATCATATCAGACCGCGACACTTAGTTCACATCTCAGTTCTGGAGAGCTATTCAGAGGGATTTGGGTACATAGGTTTAGCTTAGTACTGCAATCCACCCTCAGATAGACAACCAGTCCAAGAGGACAATTCAGGTCCTGGAGGAAATGCTTCGGGCATGTGTTCTTGACTTTGGAGGTTCTTGGAATCAGTTTGGGTCTTAGGCCAAGTTTTCTTTTAATAATAGATTTTATTCGAGCATTGGCATGACACCTTTTGAGGCATTGTAGGGTAGGCGTGTAACGCGCCGAGGTTACCCTCTAGATGTAACATGGGATCCGAGACCACAAGAGCCTCAAGTTAACCCTTGGTCATACCATAACATAGGCATACACGAGAAAACATCGCGGAAGCATAAATAGAAAGCTAGGCAACCCAATCCATAAATGATAAATTAAATAAGAAACACAATCCGAAAGAGAGACTCGAATACTGTCTATGTATGAAGATCCTCTACACATGACATAAGGAGTTGCCAGGACAATACCCTAGCTAACTCAAAGTACGAAAGTAAACAGCCATATAGATAACTAAGATCATAACTAGCCCTCGAACAATGAGAACTCACCAACACTGACTGGAATGGCCTGCGGTCTCTAGTCACATGCCTGAGAGAGGGAACCTGAGTCTGCATCATCAAGAGGATGCAGTGCAAAATATGGATCAGTACTATAGGATGTACCGAGTATGTAAGATATGCATAATCATGATAAAAATATACTTAAAATATGCTTAAAATGAGTTTGTTCATATAAAAAGATAGCACAAGTGAATATCAAGATATAAGACATAAAACACGTAATAAAGTCAAGATTCAAAGTAGAGTATCAAATAACTTCATATCTTGAAAATAATCATGCGAGACTTTCTCTTAACCGACATAAACCATGATGAGCTACATAGAGTCCACTGTCATGCACCCACACTGAAAAAGGTTGTCCTAACCGGCCAAGGTTAGAACCATGTCATAAGAATCCTGTCATAGGCCACGGAGGGCAACCTACGGTGGCAATATAGTTCTGGATTTGGGTTATCTGGAACCCTCATCGCTCGGTGCTAAATACTACTCCCAAAATATAACATGAGGCTCACATACATGTGACATATCTAGATGTCAAAGCTTGTTCATAAACATATTCATAACCCGGATCTTCATACTACTCACAAATCTTGGTTTAGAAAATGATTCGTGAGCATTGATGGTACATCGGGTGTCTTGTCTTGCATAACAATTCATAACTTGAAAATTTTCATGGCCTTAGTTCAATTTCATAATAACATATACTTTCATAAAACATATGAACTAGGCATGCACTTGTTTGAAATTCATGAAATCATGCTATCAAATACCCCAATTTACTTGAATCAATTCATGCATGTAAAATTTGCTATAATTAGCCTTCAATTCATGAAATAGGAGTTCACATGTAAAAAATCATGCAATTTAATAGTAAATTTCATGGTAGAATCATGAGAAAATAATTTATAGCAAAGCCCATAAGAATTGGGTAAGAACCCTAATTTAAAATTCATGAAAATCCATATGAAGAATTGGGGTTTTGGGCAAAAGGGTGGAAGAATCTCCTTATTTAATACCCACATACATGAATTGAAACTTTCTAAACCTTGGGTGAAAAGAATGGAGACTTGGAATAGAATCCCTTGCTACGGAGCTTGACTTGGAGCTTGGAGAAGTTCTTTCCTCTTTAGGTAGATGAATGAGGGAATAAGGAATGACTTAGGCTAATAAGGGTAGAAACCCTACTAAAAATGGTCAAAATGACCTCACTTAGGAGTTAAAAGGTTGAGTAATTACAAAAATACCCCTAGGATTAACTTAGGAAAAGGATGTTAAAAACCCAGCTTCAGGTTCCACGGGTCCTTTCCACAGTCCATAGAAGTAACCACGGCTCGTGGATAGGAGTCATGGTTTCTGAGCAAAAAGTTAGGTTGCGGGTCTGATTTCTACAAACAGGTTCCACGATCCGTAGAACCTATTCGTGGTTCTCAGAGGAAGAGGCTACCTTCAGTCTGAGTTCCACGAATTATTTCCACGACCCATGAAGGTAACCACGACTTGTGGACTCTGGTTGTGGTTCTCAGACCAGATAAGGTACTTGTAGAATACTTTCCACGAGTCCATTCCACAACTCATAATTTAATCCATGGCTCGTGGTTTGGGCTCGTGATCCCTGGGGATATGAAATTTTTCAGAGATTTCAAGTTTAAAAGCTAATCGAATCTCAGGGTGTTACAATATCTCCCCTTTGGGATCATTCGTTCTCGAGTGAAGACTGAGTAAGGAAATTAGAGAGAAAACAGCCCAACCAAACACCAAAATAGGAAAACTGAAGTATAAACATGAAAACTGAGCTTTTCAACTTAAAACATGACTGAACTAACTTCGGAAAACATGAATGCATGCTAGGATCATGAGGGAAAACTGATGGAATAGAACCGGAGGGTCATACTAGGGAGGAAACTAATACCTCAAGCTGAAACTGAATCATAAGGAAAGAGATAAGGGTACTTGTCTTTCATGGCTGCTTCTGCTTCCCAAGTAGCTCCCTCAACTAGCCGA
This sequence comes from Jaltomata sinuosa, assembly GCA_003996215.1. Lineage (NCBI taxonomy): Eukaryota > Viridiplantae > Streptophyta > Magnoliopsida > Solanales > Solanaceae > Jaltomata > Jaltomata sinuosa. Next base: position 80,370 of record QJPP01007665.1, on the reverse strand, counting down.
TTCCTCCAAAGGACCTTTACCAAAGTGACTTATTTATTTCTCAACCTTCAAACCTAACGATCAAGAATCTCCATGGGAACTTCCTCCTAAATAAGGTTATCCTTCACACTCTTATCTTCCAAAGGAACAATCAAGGTCGGATCACCAACACACTTCTTTAACATAGAAACATGGAAAACTGGATGAACCGCTTCTAAATTTGATGACAAATCCAACTCATAAGCAACACTACCAACTCTCCTTAGAATCCAGTAAGGACCTACATAGCGGGGGCTAAGCTTCCCTTTCTTACCAAACCTCATCATACCCTTCATGGGTGACACCTTTAGAAATACCCAATCATCAACCTCAAACTCTAACTCCCTTCTCCTCACATCTGCATATGATTTCTGTCGACTCTGAGTGGTCTTCAATCTTTCCCTAATAAGTTGAAACTTCTCCATAGTCTCATGATCTGAATCTGGACCAATCAAAGCCGCCTCACCTACCTCGAACCAACCAATAGGATACCTACACCTCCTCCCATAAAGTGCCTCATAAGCGGCTATCTGGATGATAGAATAAAAGTTGTTGTTGTAGGAAAACTCGATAAGAGGTAAGTGATCATCCCAAATACCTTTAAAATCAATCACACAAGCTCTCAACATATCCTCCAAGGTATAAATAGTACACTTTTCCTGGCCATCCGTCTGAGGGTGAAAAGTTGTGCTAAGCTTCACCTGAGTACCAAGACCTCTCTGAAAATACTTCCAAAACTGGGATGTAAACTGAGTACCCCTATCAAAAATTATAGACAATGGAACACCATGCAATCTAACTATCTCCCGAATGTAGAGTCTGGCATAATCATCTATTGAATCTGTAGTCTTAACAGCCAAAGAGTGGGATGAATTAGTCATCCGATTGATAATCACCCCAATCGAATCATGTTGGCTTTGAGTACGGGGCAACCCAGTAATGAAGTCCATATTGATCACTTCCCACTTCCAAGTAGGAAGATCATTATCCAGAGTCATACCACTCTGTCGATGATGCTCTACTTTCACTTGATGACAGTTAGGACACTTAGCCACGAAACCTGCTAGGTCCCTCTTCATGCCATTCCACCAATAGATTTCCCGTAGATCACGATACATCTTGGTGGAATCAGGGTGAATTGAATACCTGGAGCTATGAGCCTCTGTCAAGATCTGTTGTCTCAACCCATCTATGTCAGGAACACACAGTGGACCCTAATATCGAAGCACACCATTTCCTCCTTGGGAGAAAACCTCTACCCTTTGTTGATGGACTGCACCCTTCAACTGGTGAAAAATAGGATCATTGTCTTGATTTTCTTTCACTTCAGCTACCAAAGATGATTCGGAACCTTTTTGAACAATAACACCACCTTATGTCGAATCCATAAGGCGAACTCCCAGTCGGGGAAGTCGATGAACATCCTTGGTCGATTCTTTCTTTCCATCCTTAACTGAAGACACACTACCCATGGACAACCTACTCAATGCATCCTCCACAATATTGGCCTTACCCGAATGGTAAAGCACACTCATATCATAATCATTAAGAAGCTCAAGCCACCTCCTTAGACGAAGATTCAATTCCTTTTAGGTGAACACATACTAAAGACTCTTATGATCGGTGAATACATCCACATGAGCACCATACAAGTAGTGTCACCAAACCTTTAAAGCAAAAACCATGGACGCCAACTCAAGATCATGGGTAGGGTAGTTATTCTCATGAGTCTTGAGCTGTCTAGATGCATAAGCGATCACTTTACCACGCTGCATCAACACACAACCCAAACCAATCCTAGAAGCATCATAATACACCACAAAATCATCCGAACTCTCAGGTAGGGTCAACACAAGTGCGGTGGTCAACCTAGTTTTCAATTCCTAAAAGTTCTTCTCACATAGATCAGACCACTGAAATTTTACCTTCTTCTGAGTCAATCGAGTCAATGAGGCAGAATGGAAGAAAACCTTTCCACAAATCTCCTATAGTAACCAGCCAAACCCAAAAAACTCCTAATATCGGATGGGGAAATGGGTCGAGGCCAGTTCATTAGTGCCTCAATATTTTGAGAATCAACTTGAATACCATCACTTGACACAATATGACCCAGAAAAGCAACAGACTGCATCCAAAATTCACACTTGCTAAACTTAGCAAATAGTTGCTGGTCCTTGAGAGTTTTCAACACCACTCTCAAATGGTTCGCATGCTCCTCTTTACTCTCAGAATAGGTAAGGATATCATCAATGAACACAATCATAAACATATCCAAATACTGCTTGAACACACGATTCATCAAATCCATAAAAGGTGTATGAGCATTCGTTAGTCCAAAAGACATAACCACAAATTCGTAATGACCATACCAAGTTCTGAAGGTGTCTTTGGAATGTTACATTCACAAACACGAAGCTAATGATAATCGGATCTAAGTTCGATCTTGAAAAAGTAACTGGCACCTTGAAGCTGATTGAACAAGTCATCAATCCTAGGAATGGGATACTTATTCTTGATTGTGACTTTGTTCAATTGACGGTAGTCAATACACATTCTGAGGGAACCATCTTTCTTTTGCATGAATAAGAGTGGATCACCCCATAGAGAGATGTTGGGTAGAATAAAACCCTTATTAAGGAGGTCTTTCAACTGGTCCTTCAACTCCTTAAGCTCTACAGAAGCCATTCTATTGGGAGGAATAGAGATAGGATGCATATCTGGGAGAAGATCTATTCCAAAGTCGATCTCCCGCTCGGGAGGGACTCGGGGCAAATCTTCGGGAAATACTTCAAGAAACTCATTCACAACAAGAACTGACTGAAGATATGGGGTTTTAGACTCCGTGTCCATAACCCGAACTATATGATAAACATAACTCTTAGAAATCATCTTCCTAGCCTTAATATACGATATGAAATGACCCTTCGACGATGGAGGACTACCTTGCCATTCTAAGACAGGTTCATTCAGAAACTTAAAACTAATAATTCGGGTACGATAGTTAAATGAGGCATAACATACATACAACCAATCCATCCCAAGAATAACCTTGAAATTGGTCATATCCAGCTCTACTAAATCCGCTGAAGTGACCTTATGAAGGACTGAGATAGGGTAATTTCAGTAGATTCTTTTGGCTAGGACTGACTCACTAATAGGAGTAGAAACACAAAAGGGTTCTAAGGGCTGTTCAGGGCAAATTTCAAACTTCCAAGCCACATAAGGAGTCATAAAGCTAAGGAGGTATCAGGGTCTAATAAAGAATACACATCTAAGGAGAAGACTTTCAACATACCAGTAACAACGTTCGGAGAACTCTCCTGGTCCTGGCGATAAGACATGGCATAAAGGCGGTTCTAGCGTTGACCACCACCAGAACTAGAAGCAACACTCTGCTGAGCCGGTCAGCCATCTGGGGATGCTGGAGCAGACTGAGTCCTACTACCTCCCTTTCCCTTCTTAGCTGAAGGGAAATCCTTAATCATGTGTCCAGTTTGTCCACACCCAAATCATGCACTTGTGCCATAGTGATACTCTCCCGGGTGATTCTTCTCACACTTGTTGCAAATAGGGTGGGAAAATCCCTTTGCAACACTTCCCTAAGACTGCGAATAGGAACTAGCCCCCTACCAGTCTGATCATGACGAGGCCTGGGTAGGAGCACTAGCTGAAGAATGAACGGGCCTTGATAATTTCTTTTGAAATGAGAAGCGATGTTCGCCTCCAAACCTGTGATGGCCAAAACCTGAACTCTCTGATCTAACCCTCTTATTTTTCCTTTCCATCTCCCTCAACTTATCTCCCTTGATCTGTTAGGCATGAGTCATAAGTCGAGAAATATCCATGTTTACCAAAAGCATCACAGACCTACACTCCTTCTTTACCAGATTCGACACTCCGTAAACATACTTACTCATCTCATCCCATGGGTCAGCCACCTTGGAAGGAGCATACCTAGAAAGCTGGTGAACTTTAATCTGTACACCTAAATCGACATAGAACCTTGCCTCAAATTTATGAACTCTTCCACCTTGGCTTGCCTCAACTCCCTTGGGAAAAATTGGTCAAGAAAAGCCCTCTCAAAGCATTACCACATCATAGGAACCACATCCCTAGCCCTAGCATCTTTCCATTGAGTGAACCAAATATGAGCCACGTCCTTGAGTTGATAGGAGGCGAGCTTAACACCCTCGACACCAACCACTTGTATTGCACCAAAGATCTTTTTTACCTCATCCAAGAAATTTTGTGGATCCTTACTAACTTTCGAACCCCAGAACTCAGGTGGGTTTATGTGAATAAAATCTTAATAGGATCTTGCTGATTGTCCTGAGAGGCCATAGTCTGAGCTAGCATATGAATAGAATTTCTGAACTCCGCATTTGTGACCTCAGGGTCTGGAATGAGAGGATTTGCATTTTAGGCATTGGCCCAACGAGGCATGGCATGACATGGAGGCATAATAAGAAATGCATAAATATTGAGTTAGAGGAGTATTTAGAGTTAAACTCTACCGCACGATATTGATCATGAAAGAAGTGAAGACTTTCCTAAACATCTCATAGCCATCCTCTCATATATGTGGCGCGCTTCACACTCATGAAAAAAACTCTACTCGATGCGGCTTTCAGACACCCTAAGACTCTTGAACTTGTTACTCTGATACCAAGTTTGTCATAATCCGAGGCTACCCCTTAGATATAACACGAGACCGAGGCCACAATAGCCCCAAGTTAACCCTTGGTCATAGCATAACATATGCATACACGAGGAAACATAGCGGAAGCATAAATAGAAAGCTAGGGAACCCAATCTATAAATGATAAAGTCAATAAGAAACACAATCCGAAAGAGAGACTTGAATACTGTCTATGTCTAAAAATCCACTACACATGACATAAGGAGTTGCTAGGACAAGACCCTAGGTAACTCAAAGTACTAAAGTAAACATCCATACAGATAACTAAGATCATAACTAGCCCTCGAACAATGAGGACTCACAACACTGACTAGAATGGCCTGCGATCTCTATCCATGTGCCTGAGAGAGGGAACCTGAGTCTTCATCATCAAGAGGATGCAACACAAAATATGCGTCAGTACTATAGGATGTTTCTAGTATGTGAGATATGCATAATCATGATAAAAATATAATTAAAACATGCTTGAAATGAGTTATTTCATAATGAAAGATATCATAAGTGAATATCAAGATATAAGACATAAAACACGAAATAAATCAAGATTCAAAGTAGAGTATCATATAACTTCATAGTTTGAAAATAATAATGCAGGAGTTTCTCTTAACCGACATAAACCATGCTGAGCTACATGGAGTCCAGTGTCATGCACCCACACTGAAAAAGGTTGTCCTAACCGACCAAGGTTAGAATTATATCATAAGGATCCTGTCATAGGCTACGGAGGGCAACCTACGGTGGCAACGTAGTTCTAGATTTTGGTTATCTAGAACCCTCATGGCTTGGTGCTAAATACTACTCCCAAAATATAATGTGAGGCTCACATACATGTGACATATCTAGATGTCAAAGCTTATTTATAAAGATGTTCATAACCCAGATCTTCATACTACTCATAAATCTTGGTCTAGAAAATGATTCATGAGCATTGATGGTACATCGGGTGTCTTGTCTTGCATAACAATTCATAACTTGAAATTTGCATGGCCCTAGTTCAATTTCATAATAATATATACTTTCATAAAACATAGGAACTAGGCGTGCACTTGCTTGAAATTCATGAAATTATGCTATCAAATACCCCAATTTACTTGAATCAATTCATGCATGTAAAATTTGCTATAATTAGCCTTCAATTCATGAAATAGGAGTTCACATGTAAAAACCCATACAAAATCATGTAATTTAATAGTAAATTTTACAGTAGAATCTTGAGAAAATAATTTATAGCAAAGCCCATAAGAATTGGGTAAGAACCCTAATTTGAAATTCATGAAAATTCATATGAAGAATTGGGGTTTTGGGCATAAGGGTGGAAGAATCTCCTTATTTAATACCCACATACCTTAATTGAAGCTTTCTTAACCTTGGGTGAGAAGAATGAAGATTTGGAATAGAATCCCTTGCTATGGAACTTGACTTGGAGCTTGGAGAAGTTCTGTCCTTTTTAGGTAGATGAATGAGGGAATAAGGAATGACTTAGGGTAATAAGAGTAGAAACCCTACTAAAAGTAGTTAAAATGACCTCACTTAAGAGTTAAAAGAGCGAATAATTACAAAAATACCCCTAGGATTAATTTAGGAAAAAGCTGTTAAAAACTTGGCTTCAAGTTCCATGGGTCCTTCCACAGAACGTAGAAGTAACCATGGCCAATGGATACAAGTCGTGGTTTCTGAGCCAAAAGTTAGGCTGTGGGTTTGATTTCTGCGAACGGGTTCCACGATCCGTGGAACTTTTCATGATTCATAGAACCTGTTCGTGGTTCTCAGAGGAAGAGGCTACCCTCACTCTGATTTCCACGAATTGGTTCCATGACTTGTGAAGTTAACCACGTCTCGTGGACTCTGATCGTGGTTTTCAGACCAGAGATGGGACTTGCAGAATACTTTCCACGAGTCCATTCCATGAATTGTGATTTAATCCATGGCTCGTGGTTTGGGCTTGTGATCCTGGGGAGATGAAATTTTTCAGAGATTTCAAGTTTATAAGCTAAATCAAATCCCAGGGTGTTACAAGGCGTTGCATATCGCCAGTTAGTTGGTTTGATGGGTTGGAGTCTAGGTCACAGAGTATAGATTTTCTTTGAGATTCACTAGATAGAGTTTGAGTGATCCAGGATAGATTTCGAGCTGCTTAGAGTAGGCAGAAGAGCCACATTAATCGTAGACTTTGTGCTTTGGAGTTTAGTGTTGGTGATTTGGTATTCCTCCGTGTGTCTCCCATGAAGGGCGTGATAATATTTGGTCAGCGAGTCAAGCTTAGCCCCAGGTACATTGGGCCGTTTGAGATTCTCTAGAGGGTTGGTAGTGTTGCCTATCAGTTAGATTTGCCTCCTATATTTTCAACTATGCATCTTGTATTTCATGTTTCAATATTGAGATGCTATGTTCTTGATGAGTCACATGTGTTGGCGTTCGTTGAGGAGATGGTTGCTATTGTGGCCAGAGATGTCAGGAGGTTGAAATCTAGGGAGATTCCTATTGTGAAAGTTCAGTGGAGGCACCATCCGATCGATCGAGGAGGCTACTTGGGAGACCGAGAGAGATATGCGGGCCTAGTATTCGCAGTTGTTTGAACCTTCAGGTACCTCCTTCTTCTTGACTTTAGAGGATGAAAGTCCTTTTTAGTAGTGGATGATGTAATGACCCTTCTGGTCATTTTTGTGTTTACGCCTTTTTTTGTACTGTTAGAGCTTTCCTGTAGTGGCCCAAAGTCATTTATTACTTGCTGGGAATGGTGGTTTGGTGCTCGGGCCATTCATTTGGTTGTTATGGCCATTTCCCCATTTTAGAGCTTTAACTTAGGAATTCATTGACTTCGGTCAACATTCTTAGTAAACGCGCTCAAAATCAAATTCTTATAGTTCCGTTAGTTCTAGAGTGTGGATTTTTTGTCTATAGGGACCCTTGGTCGGGTTCTGGGAGCTTTTGTTTTAGTTTTGTCTTGGTTTTTGTGTTTCTAGCCAAGTTGAACTTGAAAGTTTAACTTTGGTCAACATTCGGGGAAGACGGCCTCAGATGGAAATTCTTATAGCGCTGTTAGCTCCAGAATGTCAACTTTGGGCTAGGGGAACCTTTGGTTTGGGTCGCGAGGCTTCCGGACTCATTTTAGACCATGGGATTTCATTTTAGAATGTTTGGCCTAAAGTTGCTTCTTGGGCATCGGGCCCACTTTTTTGTGCTATCGACCTCCATTGGGATTTATGTTGATTCTATTGAGTCTGCAATGCTTTTTTTTTTTATCAAATAGCTTGGATCATTTGTGTTTGGGGGACCTCGGATGTGTTCCCAAGGGTCCGTCGGAGAAAATTTCCTCTTCGTGTTTGCTGTTGGTAGTTGTTGCTGTCATGGCAACAACCAAGCCTTCACCTACGCGTGGGTTGGCTGCCTACGCACAAGGCATATGCCAGCATCCCCTTCGTTGCCTTCACCGAGGTGCTGCTTGGCCTCATCCGCAGGCCCGTGTATGCGGTGTCCTGGCCGCGTTCGCATAAGGCAGGCCCTCGCCTGGCCAGCGATTGGCCTTCGCGTGCGTGCTGCCTGCCTGCATTCGCTTACTAGCATAGGCAGCGGCCTAGCCGCGTTCGCATAGGCCTGGGCCAGCAGCTATTTATTTCTCGCCCACTCATTTTTCCTGCTTCATTCTTCAATTGTTCCCAACTCCAAAACACAAATACTCTCCACCAAAGTTCTTCATTCAGTGTTATCTTGGGGAATTTGATTATCCCTCGAACATTCTTGCTTCCTTGACGTTTTGGTGAGTTGTCCTTCTTTCCCAAGTTGTCTTCTCCATTTGCTAGAAATCACCACTGTTGAATTTTCCTTAAGCTTGAAATTCCATGGTAGAATCTGCCCTCTTGGGATTGCATGCTTCGTGGAATCATTGAGTTCATATCCTTGGGTTTTTTTTCGTTATGGTAAGTGTTTCCCTGCTCGAATTCCCGGTTTTCACTCCTTAATTTCCCTCCTTTTGGTTCCTTGTATTGTAGGGTCTATTTTAGCACGAAAGTCATGCCCAATTCCTTTAATTTTTTGGGCATGCACTCTTATGATCAATGTGGTCATTTGATACTCTTTCATTTCTGGCTGCGGGTTGCGCGGCCCACAGGACCGTTAGTGACTCGAGTTTTGAACCGGCTATAGTTATAGAAATATGGGTACCATTAAAGTCGTTTTAATATGTTATTTATGATTATGATAGTTTGATTATCATTCAGAGCTTCTCGGAGCTATTTGGCCTCAAACATCGTTGTTCCAGCAGCTTATCACCGGACGACAGGTAAGTTACGGTCTAACTTTTTTAGACTTCACATATATAGGATAAAATTGTACTAATTGTCATCCTTGGGTTAGGTTTATTAGCTTGGCACCACAGACCTTGACCGCTTTTCCATGTTCTCCTTGTTTCTTTCCTCCGTTGTGTGTAGTAATATTTGTAGATTGGTATTATCACCCTTGTTGTCCTATGTGACCTTGATTTGACTCTGGACCATAGATGGTGGGCTATTCGAGGGTGTCCGTGAGTCCTGCGCATCGTTATCGCGACTTTAGGATGGTTATGTATGCTGTAGAGCGATTGGAGCCTGTGCAGGGCCAATACGTTGGTTGTGAGCCTTTGGGCTGCTATCTATGATTGATCATGTCATTTCCATGCATATAAAACGGATTGTTACCATATTTTACTACAGTTTTGGCTTTGGGCCTACTTGTATTGATTTTCTAAACTTCCATGGCCTTGGGGGCCCGTGTTCGGCGGAAGTGACTTGGAAATGGTTTTGACTTGACTTGTGGATCTTCTTAGGGTAAAAGAGTTAAAATACGACATCTATCACAGTTTTATTACCTAGACTTGGTAGGGCCATACTGCTAGTTGGGTTTCGTACTTATTTGAAATAATATTAGACTCGATAAGGCCGAGCCTCAGAGTTGTTTTATTACTGTTTTAGACTCGGTTATGTCTGGGAACGCTTGGTGGGGTTTTTGAGGCGTATTTCACTATTTTAGACCTGGACAAATTCTGGGCATGCATGTTAAAGATTTGAGTCACTAGCCTGGATCCAGACCCAATTTGGACGATGTTTTCAAGATTGAGATATGTATGGGGTCAGGGACCTCTATGGACCTTACCGATCTGGACTAGGGGCTTTGGGATATGTGTCCCAAAGGAGGGGTATACGATGGAGTAAAGGTATACGGGCAGTGTCCTTCCATGGAACCTACCCGCTGGGCACTTTTGGTGCCGGAGGAGGTACATACAGAGTTACTATTCCACCCAGTCATTATTATGCATCATTTCATTCATTTGTGTGAGATTCCACCCTTGTTTGTTGTTTGCTGAGTGTACGCTCCGATAGTATGGGATGCCAGAGGGTGTGTTCCTCGGGTGTATGGGCACCTATTGGGACTGTAGGTAGGCTTATTATTGCGTAGTCGAGTTAATATTCCTTATGTTGATTTCTTATGACGCTTTTGATATTGTGAGTAGTGCGGGTAGTTTTATTTGGTTCTTATTCTTGTATTCGAGCATGCTTGTCATTCAATTCCCTCCTTTCCTGTCTACTTGAGGTTACCGGTATACCGCCTGTTTCTAAATCTCTCCTTATATATATTGTTATTGCGAGGACCCCAGGTGCTTTATTCCTTATTTTCACCTATGCATGTAGTATGTATCCTATTTGCTAGCCTTGTATGTTACTTTCTTTTGTCTTCCTCTGTGCTAGCTTTTGTGTGCTTCTTCATTGTCTTCGATGACTATTTGTTTCTATTCGGCCTATTACTATTCGTTTATCTTATTTGTGCCGAGACGGCTTAAGATACCTACTGGGTAACATTTGCTTTGCATTTGGTGCTCACACTACACTCTGCATCTTCTGGTGCAGAACCTAGTGTGAGCCATCGATGCTAGTTCGTGGGAGACTCGTGCGAGGAGACTTTTGGACCGATTAGACTGAGGGTGAGCTCTTGGCGACCGGAGCTTGACTTAGTTTATGTTTTATATTTTGTACTCTCTTACTACTCGGAGAAATTATGTATATATTGTTCTGGATCCTTTTTGTACTCCTTATATGTAGTTCCAGCTCTTGTATACTATGATACCAGTTCTTGGGTTGGCTTTAGCTTTTTATATTCTCCTGTTGTTACTTTTCTTCTCGTATAACCCTTGCTTCCGCTTATATTTACCTGTACTTCCATTTCATTATTGGATAGTAGCTCATTACTAACCGTTCTAGCCTACGGAATTTGGTTCACCTACTAGAGGTTGTAGGTGCCATCATGACCAAGAAATTGAGCCATGACACAAACAATAATCTTCTTAAAGTAGTAACACTTTCTATGTCAAAGTGCAGAAGAACAATTTGATAAAATAGGGGGAAAGTTAAATGAAAAAATCAGATTAGATTTTGAAAGAATGAAACTCACCATCACATACTCACTGTCCTTTATTGTAAGAGCAAAGAGGGATTTAATTCAATGCGCCTCTCTCGTGTTTATATTTCTCCTCTTGGGTGCTCAGCAAAAAGGAATTGGATTCAATTAATAAAGAAACAAATCAATTAAAGAAAATGTGAGAGTTGGTTTGGTTATTTGTGGGGTCCAATCCATGTGGAAGAAAATCTCATGTGCCAATCTACTTGGCTAGGAAGTGAACTTTGAGAGCAAGCAAAAATTTGTGGAGGACAAATTTTGTATTTATTTTTCCTTTTCTTATTTTGTGCTTGGAGCCCAAGTTTGGTCATCTATAAAAGAATGGTCATTCTTCATTGTAAAATCATCCCAAAATCATAGAGAAATACATTGTAAGAGTAGAGAGTTGAGAGAGAAATTATCTTAGGTGTAATTGGGATATCTCCCTTTTTTTGTTAATATAAAGGCAGTTGTTCTTTGGTGGATGTAGGATCATTCTGATATGAACCACGTTAAATCTTATGTTCTTCCTTGTTCTTTCTTTTATGTTTCTGCTAATAATTGGTATTAGAGCCAAGGTTCTATTAGAGTATGCTCTATGGTTGCAGCACAGTCTGAACTTCCACATCAGAAATGAATTACTTTAGTTTTCTGTATTTACAAATACTATCTGTAATAGAAGAGGAAGAATTGCGGAGGGAAGGTTCAATCCATGCTATTGACGGAAAGTACCCTGATGGCACATCAAATTCCAACAAGGAGAAGATTGAAGGGGATGCATTAAGTGTAATCCAACTGTCCTTTGCTCCTAACATGCTCCGTGAAGTGAGTACAAGTACCAAAGAGATGGACAAATAGTTATGGGATAAGCTGCAGGGGCTTTACCAAGACCGATCAGTGAAAAGAAGGATGTTATTACAACGGCGTCTTCACACATTTAAGATGGAGTCAGGTACTTTGCTACAAGACCACCTAGATGCATTCTATAAACTTGTCATGGACTTACAGACTGCCGGAATTAAAAAGAACGAGAAGACACTTGCATGTGCTTTGCTATGTTTATTGACTCCAAAATATCGTGATATTGAGAATTCAATGATGTATAGCAAGGAGCCTATCACCCTTGAGCAAGTGTGGCAAGAACTTAACTCTTGTGATGTGCGGAGGCATTTTGAAGGAAACAAAGATGATAAAGCTAGTGGGCTCTTTGTGAGAGGTCGTACTAGCCAACAGGGAAGGAGCAAATCAAAGCACAGATCAAAGTCTCATGTGAACAAGAAGAATGTGGAGTGTTGGGGCTGCCACAAAAAGGGGAACTTTGAACAAGATTACCCAACATCAAAGTCCAAAAAGAAGGCGAGTGCATCCATTGTTGAACAGGTACATGATTCTGATAATTAATATGTACTTATAACATCATACAATAGTGGAGTCTATGGAAAAAAATGGGTGCTAGATTCTGGTTGTACTTTGCATATGACATTCCGAAGAGATTGGTTCAACAACTATGAGAAAAGTTGAGGAACTATAGTAATGGGCAATAATGCAACTTGTAAAATAGTTGGCATGGGCTCCATTCGAATTTGCTGCCATGATGGAATCGTGAGGACTATTACAGAAGTCCGTCATGTTCCTGATCTGAAGAAGAATTTGATCTCCCTGGGTACTCTGGATAAATAAGGCTATAAGTACATGAGCAAAGGAGGAACTATTAAAGTGACTAAAGGTTTAGTCATGCTGAAGGCCAAGCTGGAGGATGGACTTTACACACTGGCGGGAAGCACCATTGTTGGCTCTATAAATGCATCTACAGTGCAGTTATATAATGATGATAAGGCAATATTATGGAACATGAAACAAGGTCATATGAGCGCACGAGGACTGGAGATATTGAGCAATCGTAACCTTTTGAATGGTGTGAAGATCAGCACACTTGAATTTTGTGAGCACTGCGTTCTAGGGAAGCAGAAGAAGGTCAGCTTCAGCACAAGTAAGACACAAGATGAGAGGGTTGCTAGGCTACATCCATTTAGATTTATAGGGTCCTTCTAAACTTCCATCGAATGGTGGAAAGAGGTATCTTCTCACATTCATTGATGATTTTTCACGAAAGGTTTGGGTGCATTTCTTGAAGGCAAAAAGTGATGCGTTTGAAGCATTTAAAGAGTGGAAGATATTGATTGAGAATCAAATGGAGCGAAAAATCAAGTATCTTTGCACAAATAATGGCTTGGAGGTTTGCACTGAAGAGTTTAATGATTTATGCAAGGTTTATGGGATCGCAAGACATAAGACGGTCAGGCACACCCCACAGCAGAATGGAGTTGCCGAGAGGATGAACAGAACTCTTCTTGAAAAGGATCATTGTATGCTCCTAGAAGCCAAAATGTCCAAAGTGTTTTGGGTTAAAGCAGTTCACACTACTTCTCATATTGTCAATCGATCTCCAGCATCAACAATTGACTTTAAGACTCCAAATGAGGTATAGTCAGGCGAACCCTCTAACTATTCATACTTGCGAGTATTTGGGTGTGCAGCTTATTATCATGTTAATGAATGAAAGCTTGAACCAAGGGCTAAGAAGGCCATATTCTTAGGGTATATGGATGGAGTAAAAGGGTACAAGCTTTGGTGCTTGTCTTTACTCAAATTTGTAGTTAGTAGAGATGTTACCTTTGATGAATCCTCTATACTAGATCCTTGTAAAGTTTCTGCGGAGTTATTAGGAAACGAGAACAACGAGCAGGTGGAGCTACTGGTGGAGCTTGCCAAGGAAAAGGATCAAGAGACTCAAGTTGATGAGTCAAAAGATGCAGATCTAGAAGAACTTGTTGTCAATGAACCATAAACAATTGCAAATGGAAGGGACAAGAGGCATACACGGAGACTAGAACGCCTTATAGAGCAAGCAAATTTGATTGCATATGCGTTCATGGCTGCAGAAGAAGAGATTAAGGATCTTGAGCCTTCCTCGTATGTTGAAGCAACTTCTTGCAAGGATGCTGAACAATGGCGGTTAGCCATGAGGGAAGATATAGAGTCCCTTCACAAGAATCAGACATGGGTCTTACTTAAAAGGCCAAATGGGAAGAAAATAGTTGGATGCAAATGGGTCTACAGAAAGAAAGAGGGAATTCCAGAAGTGGAAGATGCTAGGTTTAAGGCAAGATTGGGTGCAAAGGGTTTCAACCAGAAGGAGGGAATTGACTGTAATGAGATCTTCACTCCAGTCGTGAAACATAGCTCAATTCATGTGCTACTAGCATTGGTTGCACAGTTTGACTTGGAGCTTCAACAACTTGATGTCAAAACTACTTTCTTGCATGGTGATCTAAAAGAGACAATCTATATGGATCAGCCTGAAAGTTTCCTAGCTGAGGGAAAAGAATATCATGTATGCCAACTGAAGAAGTATTTGTATCTTTTGAAGCAATCCCCTAGACAGTGGTACAAGAGGTTAGATGCATTCATGACTACACATGGATTCTCATGGAGTGCATTTTTTAGTTGTGTGTATCACAAAAAGATGTCTGGTAACTGAATGATTTATTTACTGTTGTATGTTGATGATATGCTTATTGCTACTAACAACATCACAGAGATAAATGTTTTGAAGAAACTTTTGAGCAAAGAATTTGACATGAAGGATTTGGGAGTTGCAAAGAAAATCCTTGGTATGGAAATTTCAAGAGGAGACGGTGTTGTACATCTTTCTCAGAAGAGGTACATCGAAAAGGTTCTTGAGAGATTTAATATGCATTTGTGCAAACTTGTAAGTACTCCGTTAGCTCCTCATTTTAAGCTTTCAGAGTTACAAATGCCTCAATTTGAGGATGAGGTGGAGCATATGTCAAAGGTTCTTTATGCTAGCGCAGTTGGTAGCATTATGTATGCTATAGTGTTCACACGTCCAGATATTGCTTAATCTTTAAGTTTGGTAAGCAGGTACATGGCCAACCCTGAAAAGAGGCATTGGGAAGTAGTCAAGTGGATATTGAGATATCTCAAAGGAGCTTCTGATGTTGGCCTAACCTTTCGAAAAAGTGAAGGTATTTTGGTTCTCGGTTATGTAGATTCTGACTATGTAGGGGATCTTGATAGAAGGAGGTCCACAATTGGATACATCTTTACTCTCGTTGGCAGTGCCGTTAGTTGGAAATCGACTTTACAGTCATTGTCTCTTTGTCTACAAAAAAGGTAGAATATATGGTAGCAATGGAGGCAGTGAAAGAAGCTACCAGGTTGAAAGGTTGGTGGCAGAATTGAGCTTGGTTCAACAAGAATTAACTCTAAGATGTGATAGTTAAAGTGATATTCATTTGATTAAAAATCAAAGATTTCATGAGCGCACCAAACACATTGATGTCAAATTTTATTTCATTTGAGATGTTGTTGAAGAGGGAACTATCAAGGTCATGAAGGTTATCACAGACGATAACACTGCAGATATGTTGACCAACAAATGTTAGGTGGAGCTAGTATGTTCAACAAAGGTTTGATTCTTCTTGTTTCTTACAACGGGGTTGCCCAGTAAGCTTTAAAGTATTGGCCGGAGTTGTTCATACGCATGCTCGAACGCAAACCAAGGTGGAGACTGAAAGAGTTGATTTGGTTATTTGTGGGGTCCAATCCATATGGAAGAAAATCTCATGTGCCAATCTACTTGGCTAGGAAGTAAACTTGGAGAGCAAGCAAAAATTTGTGGAGGACAAATTTTGTATTTATTTTTCCTTTTCTTATTTTGTGCTTGGAGCCCAAGTTTGGTCATCTATAAAAGAACGGTCATTCTTCATTGTAAAATCATAGAGAAATACATTGTAATAGTAGGGAGTTGAGGGAGCAATTCTCGTAGGTGTAATGGGGATATCTCCCTTTTTATTAATATAAAGGCAGTTGTTCTCTGGTGGATGTAGGATCATTCTGATCCGAACCACGTTAAATCTTGTGTTCTTCCTTATTCTTTCGTTTACGTTTCTGCTAACAAAATGGTTGAAAGAATGTAGAGACAACTCATCACTGAAATAACACAAAAAAGAGAAGAATCTAGAAAGAAAGTAATGGTTGAGAAGAATCTAGATAGAATAGCTATGAAAACTCACCCTTTTTGAAATTTTGCAGAAAGATTTGTTTGCAGAAGAAATTGGTCTTTGTTGGGCAGTCCACTGTATATATATAGAATCTGTGTAATCTATTTTGGATTCTGAGTTCTTTCACATTGATTCTGAAAATTTGTGACTATTGAGGCAATAGAAACAGAATACACATTTTGTTTCTTTTTCTTCTTTTTATTTATTTTTGTTTAGTACACGTTTTATTTCGACTTTCAAGCCTTCTCTTTTTTTTATTAGATTTCTTATTTATTACTCCATCCATTTTAATTTGTTTAACCTACTTTCTATTTTAGTCCATTTCAAAAAGAATGACCCTTTCCCTTTTTAGCAACTCTTTAATTTCAACTTTCGATATGACATGTTTAAGGCCACAAGATTCAAAAGTCTTCTTTATTTTCTTAAACTTCGTGCCAAGTTAAAACAGGTCAATCAATTTGAAATGGAGGGAGTAATTTATTCCTATTTTAGTCAAATAGGACCCATTTAGACATAAAAATTATTCACTTTATTTGAAAATTTCAAATCCAATTTGAAGTTGTATTTCACTTTAAAAAACAACTTATAACCTATTTTTCTACTCACTTTTGATTGTCAAAATGTGAACAACTATGAAAAAACTCGAAACTCACCCTTTTGATAAAAGAATCGTTTGTGCCTTTGTGGGCATTGGTCTTTTAAAGAGAAGAATCTATGTAATCCATTTTGGATTCTGAGTTCTGTTTCTAACAAGTCTGATGAAAATTAAAAGCAGTAATAAAAAAAAAAGACTCTGCAAGTGGGAAAGTTTTCTTTGTATTTGACATTACAAAATACTCAATTAGAAGAGTCCTTAAATAGATAAAACTACTAAATAAAATAACACGTTTAATATTTCCTAATAAATTTTAATATAAACTACTCCACTAGTCGTGTAACCTAAAGACTAGAAAATAACTTATTTGACTCCTAAAAAAATGCAACAAACTAACCACTAACCCACAAAACTAGTTGTCAACATTCCCTCCCTTAAACTAAAATATTTTTTGGTTAATTTGCGAACACCAAGCTGATCACGTAGCTTTAGGAATGACACTGATTTCAGGGACTTTGTGAACATTTTTGTGACCTTCCCTTCACTTATGCAATAAATAAGGCTAATCTTTGCTTCCTTTGTAAAATCATGCAAGAAGTGATATTTCACATCTATATGCTTAATTCGTCCATGTTCAACTGGATTCTTTAAAAGATTAATTGCCGAAGTATTATCACAATAAATTGGCGTAGGTCCTTCCTGCTTAAAATAAAGTTCTTCAAGAATATTCCTCAAACAAGCAGCTTGACAAGCACATGATGTTGCAACAACGTACTTTGTCGCGGTAGTCGACAACGTAACAATAGGTTGTTTCTTTGAAGACCAAGAAATAACTCCAGACCCCAACATAAAAACATATCCGGATGTACTTTTTTCGTCTTCAAGATTTCCAGCGTAGCCACTATCAGTGTAACCAAGCAAAATCTCCACCTGCTTTCTCCTTATAAAAAAATTCCAAAGTCACTGGTACCATTCAAGTACCACAAAATCCTCTTGGCAGCTTGTAAATGGATTTGTTTTGGAGTATCCATGAACCTGCTAATGAGACTTACATCGTGCATAACATGAGGCCTTGTTGCCGTCAAGTACATCAAGCTTCCCACTCTTGGCTTGTTTAATGTGTTGTCTACCTTTCTACCTTTAGATTCTCTGACGAGCTTCAGTACCTTCTCCATTCGTGGTGCTCACAAAGTTGCAATTTTTAATCTGGAATCTGTCCAGAATATCTTGCACATATTTCTTTTGAGAAATAAAAGTAACAACAGCAGATTGCATCACTTCTAGACACAGAAAATAATGCATCATTCCCAAATCCGACATGTCAAACTCAACCATCATAGTCTTCTTAAAATTCTCATTCATACGCAAATCAATTCCGGTATAAATTATGTCATCCACATATAAACACACCATTACGACACCTGCACCCTTCTTTTTATATAAAGAGTATGTTCATATGGACAATTTACAAATCCCTCCTTTGAAAAATAAGCATCAATACGATTATACCAAGCTCTTGGAGCTTGTTTTAGTCCATATAGAGCCTTTTTCAATCTAAACACTTTATTCTCAGCACCAAATTTCACATAGCCAGTAGGTTGTTCGATAAATACCTTTTCTTGTAGTTCACCATGTAGGAAGGCAGACTTCACATCCAACTGGAATATTTTTCAAGCATTTTGAGAAGCCAAAGCAATCACCAATCTTATTGTATCTAGCCGTGCAATGGGAGCCAACACGTCTTCATAGTCAACACCATATTCTTGCTTATAGCCTTTTGCAACTAAGCGAGCTTTGTACTTGTCGACCTCTCTGTTTCCTTCAACTTTGTTTGTAAACCCATTTGATACCGATGGTCTTCTGATTTACTGGAAGATCTATCAATTCCCATGTGTTGTTTCCTTCAATTGCTTTAATTTCCTCATCCATCACTTGCTGCCACTTTGGATTGTTGGCAGCATCCTCAAAGACTATAGGATCACAATTTGAAAATAAAGAAAAATGACTAGCTAAATTTCTAGATTTACTAATTCCATATACCTCATAATCTTCTATCCAGGTCGGTGCACCGCTGCAACGTTGAGGACGTTCATTGTTGAACTGAGCATCACCTAATTCATGTTCAGCACCTCCAGCATCTTGTGCAGTTGGACTTTCTTGTGAAATGATCTCCAAAGGTCGTTTTGGTTCTTCTTCTTCTTCTTCAGTAGAAAATGGAATAGGTTGAAATGAACTATTACCGCTCCAATTCCAATTTGCTTCTTCATCAAATTTAACATCTCGGCTAATAACAATTTTCTTGGTAATAGAATTGAACAAGAGATAAGCTTTTGATTTCTCACTAATACTAAGGAAAATGCATTTTTGACCTTCATCGTCCAACTTCTTCCTCACGGCATCTGGAATGTGTTATACACCCAAAAAATCCGAAAATACTCAACATTTAGTTTACGCCCACTCCAAGATTCATGAGGTGTCACATGTCGAATAGATCTGGTTGGATATCTATTCAATATATGAATGCTCCAACTAACTGCTTCTGCCCAAAAGTGTCTTGGTAAGCCACTTCTCTTCAAAAGACTACGCACCATATCAACAATTGTGCGATTTTTCCTTTCACACACACCATTTTGTTGAGATGTGTAGGCTTCTGTAAGTTTTCTCTTAAAACCATGCTTCTCACAAAATTCTATAAATCCTTGTGAGTTGTATTCGCCACCCCGATCAGTCCACAAGCATTTAATTTGACAACCAACTTCATTTTCCACATGCACTTTAAACTTCTTAAAAGCTTCAAATGCTTCAGATTTTTCTTTTAAGAAACCGAGCCATGTATTTCTGCTATAATCATCAAGGAAGCTAATGAAATAGCATTTACCTCCATTAGATGTAGGACTTATCGGACCACAAATATCTGTGAACACCAACTCCAACACCTTCTTAGCTCTCCAAGACTTGTTTGTTGGAAATGGCTCACAGTGCTGCTTGCTAACAACACACTTTTCACATACTTCATCAGGAGGTTCATATTGTGGAAGACCCAACACCAACTATTTTTTATTAAGAACTTGAGGCTTCCAAAATTTAAATGACCATAACGAAAATGCCACTTCCATGCATCATCTTTCACTTTTGCAGAAAAATAAGATTTTGTGGAGTTTTGAAGATGTAAAGGGATCACGCAATTTGACATGTTAATTTGAGAGATCAACCCCAAAAAAGAATCTCGTATCTTACACACTCCACCTTTGATATTAACTTCATATCCATCATCTTGAAGTTGACCAACCCTTAATAAATTTGTCTTCAAAGTAGTGACATAAAACACATCACATATAGTATGAATGGAGTTGTTTTTGGTTGAGACTTGTACTTCCCTTTTCCCGTGGCAGAGACCAATGAATTATCTCCAAAGCTCACAGTACCTCAAAACGTTTCATCCAACTCTGAGAATGCCTCTTTCTGCACAGACATGTAACAACTGCAGCCGGTATTGAGACACCATAAACTAGTGAAAATTTTCTCTTTGGAATGATATGCATGCCATCAAAAGTGAAACCTCTTCATCTTCCTTCATTTCTGCATCTTTCTTTGTCTTTGCAAAGTTAGATCTGCCACCACGATTTCTACTTAAATTGGTATGACACTTAGATTGATAGTGTCCAAACCGATAGCATCGATAGCATTCAACTTGAGCCTTGCTATGTATTTGTTCTTGAGAATTGCCAGCTCTGCTCTTCTCCCTTTTGTGGTGCCAATTTTTCCCCTTTCATTTGGTTTTCTCCTGATCTGTTCCTTCGATGACATCACTGCCTTCAATGCTACTTCATCATTGTCTTGTTGGTTTATTTTCTGTTCATGAACTAACAAAGAACCCTGCAACTCATCAAAAGAAAAAGTATCATATGTTTGAATTTTTCAATGGAGAAAACAATATAATTGAAGTTTGTTGTCATTGAGCGAAGAATTTTCTCAATGATGGTAACATCCTCCAGCTTTTTGCCATGAATTTGCATTTTATTTACGATAGCCAACGTCCTAAAGAAATAATCGGTTACTAACTCACCACCTTGCATATGTAGAGTCTCGAACTCACCACGGAGTGCTTGAAGCTGCACACATTTTGCCTTCACCATTCCTGGATACTTCTTCTTCATGGAATCTCATATATGTTTAGAAGTATCCTTGCAAAGAATGGTTTCCAGTATTGACCGGTCAATAGCCTGAAAAAAAGGTAATTCTTTGCTTTGAGATCCTTTAACCTTAGACTGTCCAACTCTGCCTTTTGTGCTTCTGACAAGGCAGTACCAGTGGCTGTGTAACACCCCAAACTTTTGAGCTAGGATTCTAATCATTTTTCGCGTGGAATTAGACCTGAACTTGGAAGATTTCTTTGTAACTAGGTGTTATGGTCAAGCACTATGTGTGGGAAGAGTGTTGGGCATGAATTAAGGTCTTAAGGAACCTCTAGCACATGTTAAGTTAAAAGCTTCTCTACCGACTAAGTTTTCGTATAACTTTCTAACTTGGGTCATTTTCAAATGATCATTACTCCTAAAATATAAAGAATCAGGTGGCCTATTACCCACCAAATTAAAGGTATTTGAGTCTTCATTCCAACGCTGCCAACCGCGCATTAATCTAAGTCTGGAGTAAAACGTTATGGTCAGTTTACCGAGAAGACGTCTGTCTGTCCAGAAGACTGTCGAATTTTGGGAGTTAAAACGGTAAGGAAAACGGACCGTTTTCTGAGACAATGGTCCGTTCTTTCGACTATTTTTGGAGGTAGAAACCCAAAAATTCCAAAAGTTAAAACGCCTTCGAAAATGGTCCGTTTGTGGCCAAAACAGACCATTTTGGCGACCATTTTCTGACGCGTTTTCCTTCCTAAATCAATCCGGATTTTAATTGGAATTGCCTATAAATAGGACCCCCAGGGTATTGTTACGGGAATTGCCTCTTTTAAACTATTTGAGGGTTTTTGGGTCGTTTACTCATCCAAGATTCATCCCCCACTCATTCTAAATACTCCTAAACTTCCTAAGGCACGAACAAAAATCAAGAAAGAGTGTTACTTCTCTCCTCAAAGTTCTTGAAGCAAAAGGTGCCTAGGGTAAAAAGTTCTAAGGCAAAACTCAAGTGTTTCATAATATTTCTCCGTCAAAAGGTATGTTGAACGATCCCCTTTCAACTATACTCGTAAGGATTGGGTTTCCTCCTACTTACTACGAAATCTATGCTAGTACTATACAACAATGGTTGAAGGGTTTTGCAAGAAAAAGTTTGCTTGAAACTTTTAAATATTTTTCTATGAAATCATCCGTGTCTAATTATTGTTTTAAATTTATGGTTGGAAGTGTGACCTTAATTACGGATTATTGAAATTGGGGCAGATTTGAAGCTTTAAGAAATATTTACTATGGAAATTGTTTTATCACCTACGCAATTGAATCTTGACGGAAAAAGAAGGATCTTCTTAACTCCCTCGGTTCCTGAAATGGTTGTTTGATAATTAATTGGATTATAACCTTGAGAGACTTATATGTTAAATGAGTTTAAGATCCTTAACTATGGGACTATTGTTGTGTAAATGATGAAGGCATAATATGATAAGTACAACTTGCAAGTCTTGGTATGACGATACCAACCCACGTGTGCCTTAAGAATGTTAAGAGTCCCAAAATGACTGATTTTGTTAAATGTTTGAAATGTTAAAATATGTGCATAAGAGGATTAGATGGTTAACAGAGAAGGTATGAGTCGAACGGGGCTCAACACCTGAAACCGTGTTTTGCTGACATAGGTATGAGTCGAACGGGGCTCTTCCCTCTGAGTCGAACGGGGATCTTTAGTGTATGCTTGACTTGTCAGATGTATGTAGTTATGAGGTGATTATATTATGATGCTCCGATCCTTGCGACAAACTTGGATTGGAGGCTCTGCCGATCGAGTTATGATCGAACCCACATAGCCCGTGGTGAAATAAATGTCGGTGATACCATCTAGTCCAGAAGTAATGTATTAATGTAATTGTCATACTGGTGATTTGGAAACTACCCCATCTTTTATGTTTATGATCTGTGTTATATTCTTATGACTTGCTTTATAAACTGTGATATCCCTTTCCCTGGGTTGCATGCCAGTACTTGCCGTACTGACCGTCCTCGGATGCTGTATCGTTTCATGATGCAGGTTCAGAGACCTTTCCTCGTGGTTCTGTGCAGCACTAGGATCTTCGAGATTTCGATAAGCAAGTGGTGAGCCCTCCATACTTCCGGAAGGCCTATGTTTCCCCTTTATTAGCTGTTTGAGAACTCTATTTCGTTTTATGGTATCGTCGGGGCCATGTCTCGACATAGGAGTTTATTCTTATGGTTAAAAGCTGTGTAGACTGGTATTAGTAAGACAACTGTTGACTATCTTATTTAGTTGGATTCATTTTACATTGGGCTTTGTTTCTGCAAATTTATGAATTGATTATGCTTATGATGTATTTTCCTCATGGTTCTGTGCAGCACTAGGATCTTCAAGATTTCGATAAGCAAGTGGTGAGCCCTCCATACTTCCGGAAGGCCTATGTTTCCCCTTTATTAGTTGTTTGAGAACTCTATTTTGTTTTATAGTATCGTCGGGGCCATGTCTCGACATAGGAGTTTATTCTTATGGTTAGAGGCTTTGTAGACTGGTATTAGTAAGACAACTGTTGACTATCTTATTTAGTTGGATTCATTTTACATTGGGCTTGTTTTCGCAGATTTATGAATTGATTATGCTTATGATGTATGCTAAGGGGTATTCCAGGGCCTTCACTGGTCTGGGTTGCTCGTTACGACCGGAGCTTAGTCTCGGGTCGTGACAGGAGCTTAGTCTCGGGTCGTGACAGGCTGGCTCTTGCATGCCAATACTGACAACTAGGCACTAGCCAACACTCCTTGGACCTAAGAAAATTCTCCATCAACATGCTCCAATGGTCGTAATGACCATCGAAGCGCAGAATAGCATGCTGAACAAAATTTTCAGAGGACATGTTTTGATGGTGCAGTAGTATTGCAAAAAGAAGAAGAAGAAAAACTCTTTCTGGCTCGGATACCAAATGATGAAAATGAAAATTAACAACAGCAATAAAAGGAAAACTCTGCAAGTGAGAAAGTTTTCTCTGTATTTGACGTTACAACTTACAAAATACTCAATTAGAAGAGTCCTTAAATAGATAAAACTACTAAATAAAATAACACATTTAATACTTTCTAATAAAATCTGAATCTAAACTACTCCACTAGTCTTGTAACCTAAAGACTAGAAAATAACTTATTTGACTCCTAATCAAACACAACAAACTAACCACTAACCCACAAAGCTAGTTGCCAACAAAGTCGTGACTATTGAGGCAATGAAAAATAGAACGTTTTGTTTGATTCCACTCTTTAGTTATTAACAAATTCTAATTTTAGTCTGTAGGATATAAGAATAAATATATTAATACGAATTTTCTTTAAGGAGAAAAAATACAAATAGAAGAAAGACTAGTTTCAATTTTCACAGTTCACAAAACTATTTTTTTTATTGGTAAATCACAAAATTATATTTTGTATCACTAAAATCTCTAAACTAAGCCCGAAAAAGATTGTGCTACTCCACTCTGTTGTGTTGTGATCTCATGAACTAAACTTTGTTACCTTTCGGCGCACGAAGCAAATGAGAACTATACTGGGTCAGTTTCAGAGTGGGAAGTGTCTCTTGAATAATTCACTGGAAATTAAACTTTTTGCATCCAAAATGATACATGATTGCCATGTCAATTAACTAAAAAATTAAGCTTGTTTTGACCATATTATAAAATTAAAATAACATTAAAAATACATATATCTTGCTATAGGAACTGATTTTGCGTAAAATATTTCTAGTTTTTAGGTGTTTCAATGATGTCATTATAAGAGTCATTAATTTGGTTTCCTAGTTATTGTATTTTTTAAAGAAATTAACACATAGTTCTGTGATTTTAATGAACTGTAAATTTTAGTGAGAGTTTAAGGACTATGTGTGGGACTTCCCCTATAGAAAAATAATTTGGCGAATGGAGAGATCTACACAAATAGAATAGTTCCGCGAGATCTGCACAAATAAGATTATGTCGCGAAATCTACACAAATAGGATAGTTTCGCGCTGTTATTCAAGTTTTGTCCCTCTTAAGAAATTTGTGTGAAAATGACTTTTTAAGTTAAAATACACGTTCTATTATGATTACCCATCTTTCTTGAGTAAATTACATGGGATCAATGTTACCTAAACTAATACCGAGCAGCAAACTTTATATTTTTCTTGGATAAATTTTACGGGGTGATACTTAATTATACTTTCTTGGATAAATTTCATGGGTGGTATCTAAACTAACACTTTGTTTAGTTTGTTGTAGCAACAAAATTTTATGCTATCTTCATCCTAGTTGTCGTATTAGACTGCTCACAAATTATATCAGATCATCAAAACATACTACGTGTTATCACTTTTTTGAACTGTAGCATGAAAGTCTTGTCAAACTGATAAAATTTTATGTCTTCATCCTAGCCAAACTTGTGGGCATGGTATAATATGATGCTACGTATGAATAAATCACAATATAAAAGGAAATAGTTTAAGGAGAGATCTAGCAAAAGATTGTGATAAAACATACAATAAAGTAACTACAAAGTTCATAAAGGTGAAGAAATATGAAATCGTCTGATTAATAGTAATTGGCAACATCTTGTAACCAGCTGATACTCCAACACGTACCACAACAAAGGCATCACTCCATCTGTGTCCAAAATAATAAAAACGTTAATCAGGAAAACATCCTAAATAAGCATGTCCAGCACCTACCATAATCAGAAATAAACAGAAAGATTCAGTCAAATGAATCTAACTAACTATTCCACATCCTCTTAATTCTTAAGGTATCGGAATCTAGTTGATTGGTTTAACTTATTGTTGAATATATAGCAGTCAAGGAATTCCTTAGATATAATTAAAACGGCTCTTGTTCTATCCTTAATCGAAGATTCCTCTATGAAAATATGAATCAGAGTATGAAGAAGGGGAGGGAGCAGGAGCCCTTGACCTGCAGGAGGATTTACTCAATCAATAGTTTGAGCTCCTAAAATATTTAAGGGATTATCCAAGTTCAAGACAACACTCCTATGTCAACGGCAGGGGTGGGTATTATATTGTGTGAATAGGGTAAAAACAGTTTTTTTTTTGTATATATATATAGAGAGAGAGAGAGAGACTGTTTAATCCCTTTGACATAAGAGGAACTTCTAATGTAGTGATAAGGGGGTTCAAAATTTACTTAAGTCGTAGTTTCAAATCGCGAGTACTTTCTCATATTACCTTGTTTTCGTCTTCCTTAAATTATAAAGGACTCATAAGCTTACGTGGACCCGTATTATCCCTCGATCAAGCAGAAGAAAAGGAGGATAAGTAACAGGAACAGGTGTTATGTAGAGAGGATGAAAGAAAACTTAAATGCTACAAAGAATAATTGATATTTGTTGTTTTGCAGGTCACTTTCAGCAAAATTAGCTGTTCGTTAATGAGTGGTCCTAACATCTTCGCTAGCAGGCTGCACACATATCGATGATTAGAGTAAAAGCAGAGGGTGACACGAAATGCAAAGTCTACACAGGTCATGTAAGTACAGAGCAAACGATGGTTGTCAAAATCGGAAATGAATTGAAATATCTGGAGGATTGCATTTAATATTCAAGGTGTGATATACACTTATTTCATCAGCTGATTCATGAGCACTTGTAGGTCAAGAAGATAAACCTTCCACTGCATTCTCAATTTCGTCATCTGTATCATCATTGAGGTACATATCTCTCAACATTGTCTCACTGAACGCTTGAGAACTAGCATCTGGTGCTGTTGATAAATTGACTTATGTTAAATACGGATCGGCCAGTAATAGGACAAATTGGAATACGTAGCACACAGAAATGCATTTTCAAATCTTAGAACCACCTACCAAACAAATAATCTTGTATCAGCTGCATCGGATGTGTGCCGTTGATCATCCTGTGTGCCGTTGGGAGCAGCCTAGAACCTTCGTCCTGTTAAGGGAGAGAACATTGGATTTACAAAGTTTAAGAACAGTGACAATGCTACCTGGATGGACATGGTCAAGTGATTATGAAAAAAACTAAACCATTTAGTAGTGATCAAACTATCATACCCCATTTTCACCCGCTTGGACTTGCATCATTACGCGGCCAAGTTCATGAAAATATGCACCTAGATTGTCGAACAGTGTTCTGTTTATCTGTGCATTTGACTGGGTTCTGTGGCACACACGCAGATCATCCACATTCAGATTTTGGCGCAGATCCCCTTCCAATTCCTATTCCAACGGAAAAGCCAACCAGTCAGAATGTCCGGCTGATCTTAGAATATAGTATCACAAGTCTTGCTTAGGTGCATATATGAGGCAGCCAAAAGTAAGAAAGAAGTAGTGTTGGAAAATATTGTAGAATTACGGAAAATCTCATAGCTTGAGGCATGCCTAATGGCACTGTCCTTAAGGATATTTCACCGATTAAAGTGTATTCCCATGATTCAACAAGCTCATCTAGTATTAAACTAAGAGCCAAAAACTAACATAGATTTATTATAATATAAAAACTCAGCAGTACAAAAAGTTTTTCTTTGTTTTTATTTCTATTTGTCGTTCCAAAAAGAACCATATATATAGTAAAGAAATTCATCCTTTAAATCCCTGCCATTAACATTGTTTTAAAGGAAATTTTTGTCATTAAAGCTTTGACCAAATGACCTAATTTATGATGAAAATAACCGTTTGCCAACTCATATTTTCCATTCAAAGAAATGCTCATTAAGGGTATATATAATAAATGTCTTAAATAATATTAAAATAATAACTAATAAAGAAAGGTAATTAAGACTAGTAATTATAGGTAGAAAAAAATAAATAATAAGATTAATAATATTATTTTTAAGATACAATATTTTTTTTCTAACAATCCCCCATATATCTTAAAAATAATATTAAAAAATAAAATAAAAGTTTTGCTGGGTTTTTCTAAAAAATATAGTGCATCGAATCTGGTGTCTCGTAGATTATGAACCAGACCTAGACAAAATAAGACTAAACTCACAGAATAGTTAGTGAAGTTTAGAACTTCTATGAACCAAAAATTCTTTTGTAAGTCCAGTGTCTTACTCCATCACATTATACTTGCACAATCTTTGCCGTTAGCGCACGCGGTTTTGCGCTAAGAGGCCATGCGCGTGTCCTGGTATTCATGGATGCTCTAAAAATCTGTCACAATTTCGTAGAAGCGACACCACTCCACACTCATATAGGTCCACCCATCAAGTGTATTCTGCAGAGCAATACACCACCTATAAAGGATATGGTAATGGATTAAGAGGTCACAACTCAACCTCACTTTCCTTGCAGATTTGCACTATATGCACACCATAATAGATCACAGAAGAGACAAGTTTTATAGTGCACAAGATCAAACAATGACTTGTTATTACCCATATGAACCTAATTCATGGGATCTCCAATCACATAGATTGGGTTACCATCATATTTGATATACAACTTGACAAAGTCCCCTTCATGTTGAAGCTTCACTTATAAATGTTTTTCCCAAAGGTTTAGTCAGTGAATTGACCAAATTCACTTCTGACCTCACAAAATTTATGGATATTATTCCATCTCTTAGCAACTGCTTTACCACATTATGTTTTGAACACTTATATAAGTTTTGCCATTGAAAAGTTTATTTTTTCACTACAGCTAATGTTGCTTGGCAACCACAATATATATAGATACGTTGATTTTATATCAACCTCAATACTCACTAAGAATTTTCTTAGTCTCTTTTCAGTCAACTCCAAACCACAACCTTAGATTTCACGATTGTTCTAGTAACTGTGGTTCATTTGACTAATTTTATGTTATTTCATCTCACCAAGAATAAACACATAATCACATATAAATTTGTGATTCACTTAGCATCATTGTACCCTTCTAGTACAATAAATATTAATTCACTATAACACTTTATCATTAGTTGCATCTCTTCAAAATAATGCACCAAGAAAAAAAATAACAACATAATAAATTTTTGGATCACTATCAACAAAATTAGTATAAAGACCTTCACCAAAATAGTTTCATATCCTTGTCATTTTTCCTTCTCCTCAAATTCTCATTCTCAAGACTATCTTGAACAACAAATCACGTAAGATATTATAATATATGCTCAAAATTATTTTCCTTCATATAATGTTATTCATAAAATTAATCACATCACTATTAATAAACACAGTTTATATGCAACACTTTTAGTTAGCATAAAGTCATAAACATACAATCAAAAATATTATATCTTTCTTTTGCTTCTTTCAAAATCAAGTAGCACTACCTTAACAAGGTACCCACATACTTTTAAATATTTAATAACTTTTGTAAGACACTTTGCCCCCATATTTTCAACATTTAAAAAATAAGATAATAATATTTTCATAACTCATAACAAGTTAACCAATTTCTCATAAGCCATTTCATCATTTCATTTCACAAAAATATTAAACAAAATAAATTCACCATGTCTATCAAATCTACTTAATATTACATTCTCATTATATAAAATAAATCAATTTACTAAACTTTAACTATATATAATAAATCAAAGAAATCAATTAAGCAAATTACTAGCATTTTCATTCTTGACTAAAAATATTTAACACCACTAAATCATGATCACAATACTTTTTTTGCCAACAAGCAAATCGTGCTTAATTAAAACACCCATAAAATTCTCAAAATAAACTTTACTCCAACATTTTCTAGTAATATCATCACATCAATCAAATTGGTTCAAATACGAAAAACATGTAAACTCTTTTAAAGCCAATATTTATTTCACATGTGAGTTAAAGAAGAGCTTTTCTTTTTCAAGAACTTAAGTAGTTCTTCGATCAAGACAAATAAATTCTTCTCCTCTATTGACTTGGGTGTAAGTCACAATTTTATTTTCTTCACACAAGACCTATCACCCAGTCACTCACGTTGACCACATTATTTACTTGGGAAATAACCACAACAAGAATATCATCTGCTTCATTCAACTTAATTGGATTAGCAGGATTGTCAACTTTTTCAAACTCTTTTTCAATTATATATTATTGTCTATGGTTTAAATGTAATCATGTTTATCAATATTACCATTAGTAGAATTTAAAATACTACTTACATACCTCTTAGCATGATTCAGAAGGTGTAATAGTAGGATAAAGATTACCGTAGTGCAAATTCCAACAACAATAGAGCTTTCTTAAACATAGTGGTATTCATGTACTTCATCCCGTAATCGCCGCCGTCATCTGCTAGCTTTGAAGCCTGACATCGATTGTATCTACAACTTTTGATGACCTCTTTCGTGCTATTGTTGAAATTCAATTTCCTTTCAGATTTTCGTATATCAATCCCCACTCCACTTCTGTTTACTAAAACGATAATGGAATATTGCTCGTTTTCGTGATTCATTGTGGGTTATCCTTAAGATTGTTGGAAAATATTGTAGAATCACGGAAAATCTCATAGCTTGAGGCATGCCTAATGGCACTGTCCTTAAGGATATTTCACCGGTTAAAGTGTATCCCCCAAGATTCAACAAGCTCATCTAGTATTAAACTAGGAGCCAGAAACTAACAAAGATTTATTATAATATAACAAAAAGTTGGATTAACATTTAAGTTAATATATGACTTAAACGAAGTTTAATTACATTTGAGTATGTCTGTTAAGCTGACAAGCCGAGCTCAAATCATGTTCTTCAAGCCCAAGGTCTGCTAAAATTACTTGGAGACCAAAATACTCTCAAACCCTAACTCACGCCTATATAAAGGGGTCTTATAAGGCCAAAAAGGAGGAAAAGAATTTACATAGAGAAGATCGGCTCTTCAGTGATGATCTGCAAGTTGTCCGCGTACAAGAATTCTTCAGAGGATTACATCCTTTTTTATAAGATTTTATAAATATTATAACCCTCGCGCATATTATTAAAATTAAATATTATTACTTATTGCTATTTCTCTTGTCTTGATTATTAACTTAGTCGTTTACAGAAAAGTACAATGTACTATCTATTTAACTTTTTTTTATGATGCCAATTTTCTAACCCCAAAAGCACGGATATTATACGAAACTCAACTGGGAAATTCAAGGGTCAAAACCACACAAAAACGAATATTACCTTGAATATGGAGTAAATAATTCAGAATATTCATAAGTAAAGGGATTAAAAGTAAACATATCAAGTGATTGAAGATTAAATATACTTATTCATTTATAGAAAGGACTAAAGTTAGAATTTATTACTGAATAAGGAATGATTTTCTTTCTTAAAAAAAGACAGGCCTTAAAACAAAAATACCTCTCAATAGTCATGCCATTTCAGAATCCAAAATGGACTGAACAAACGCCAATTTCTTCTGCAAACGAATCCTTCTGCAAAATTACAAAATCGGTGAGTTTTCCATTAATGTTCTTTTAAGATTCTTCTCTTCTTCTTTTAATTTTTTTGTGTGTTGTTTCAGTGTTTTTAGTGATGGCTTTTTCTCTAAACTTCGTTCAAGTTTTTGGTAAACCATATATTTTTCATTCCTGTGCTTTGTAGATTCTTCTCCTCTTCTTTTTTTGTGTGGTTTCAGTGATTTTAGTGTTGGCTTTTTCTCTAAACTTCATTCAAGTTTTCAGTGAAGCATAGAGTTTTCATTCCTGTGCTTTCTAGATTCTTTTCTCTTTTTTTGTTGTTTCGGTAATTTTAGTGATGGCTTTTTCTCTAAACTTTGTTCATGCTTTCTGTAAATCATAGAGTGTTCTCTGAATTTTTGGAGTTTTCTAGCATTTTGTTAGCGATTTTTTTGTTTTTCCTTAACTGATTTGTTTCTTTATTTAATTTAAGTTTAGAAGGGAATAGTTCAGCAGCCAAGATGAGACATATAAACACGAGAGAGATGCATGAATTCAATCCCTTTTTCCTCTTAGGATGAAGGACAATGAGTATGTGATGGTGAGTCAATTTGATTCTCTTAAAATCAAATTTTGCACTTCAACCTAACAGTCTCATCTTAATACAATAATTTGTGTTCCTTGTATTAGAACTGATTTTCATTATGTTCACTTACATTTTGAATTGAGGCCTCATGTTATGTTTATTTATCTGTACTAGGTAAATAAAATTAAATATTTCCAAATTCATTTATTCTTTTTCCATATTTTTTGAATTGGTAAAAGATTTTCGTACGTGATATATGGATGATATGTTCTAATTTTGTTTATTACAAGAAGAAAGCTTCACTTAGTGGTTCCACTCATAATTAATTGAGTTCCTTGTTTCCAACTTTGAACCCGTTAGTACTACCGAGGGAAGGTTTTACTTTTCTGTAACATGAATTCTTAAATTTTAGATGTCTAATTAGGTGAACTTGTTTTTGTATAATTCCACAGTTTGTCTTTGGAATGAAACATAAATGAAAAGGAAAGAAAAGGAGGACTGTAAGACGATGATGGAGAACCAGAATCTGATGCAAATAGTACTGGTGAGAAACAGGGAAAGGTGATCATGCAGAACCAAAAATCTGATGTAGACAATGACGGGAAAAAGGGAAAGGATCAACAGGGTTCTTTTTAGAAGACACTGCCTATCAAAGAACAACAAAAAGATATAAATGGTAACTATTATAAATTTTACATCGTACAGACTTATATTAGTTTCTCTTCTTTTTCTATCCAGGAGGGAAAGATAGTGTCCCGTTTGGACATTATCTGTTTTTTCGTTCTTTTTTTAAAAAAAAAAAATTGTATTTCCAAAACAATTTTTGGTTATACATAAGAATGATTTTTTAGTTAGTTTTTGAGGATGAGTTTTTCCAATTTTAAATTATGACCAAATGCCTACTGAACATAAATATATCATGTTATTTTACAAATTTTGAAAATACTTAATTCCCAAATTGTGATTCCATGTAGGGGAAGCTGCTAAACCTGGAGCAATTAAAGAAAACATCGATAGTAGAGGGGCGTTAAAAGTGGAGACTTTGACCGTAGGGATCAATTGATAGACATTTTTCTTGAGAACGCTACAATACAGGGATTGGTGTATCTTCCGAACCTAAAAGTGTTGTTGAATCAGTTGATGAAGGAAGAGTATTTTTCGCTATCTCTTGATTAATACTTAAGTAACCTGCATAGACATTTTACTCCACATCGCCATCCGCTTTTATTCTGAGAATCAATGAGTGGACAGCCTGCCAAGGAAGATGTCGGGACCTCTTGTCAACAAAATGATGTTGTGAAGTCTAGACGTGGGACTATGACTTGATATATTTTGTTACATAAAGAAATGACTTGATTATCCTTTAAGAATGATATATTTTTATATATGAAGTGCAAACTCAGTATATTTTGATGGATCATACTACAAGCAATATCACAAAGTGAAATCAGGAAAGAAGAGAAAATCTCTGGAATCAGGAAATGTAATATCCCAAAGTGATATTAAATCACAAGTGTCTGTTCCTTCACATGCCAAGAAGAGGAAGAGTAAACTCAATAAGGCATCTAGGCATTCTAGTCGAGGAACGGAAAATGAGGAAGATGGTAGAGGAACATCACTTGTGATTCTGATGGTGACATTTTCAACTGGTGTTTTGTTACCATCAGAGTATGAAATTATACAAATATATAACAAGTTTTGGGATCTGAATAAAAAGGAAACAAAAGTGTTATCTGATTCAAACACTGTTCATATTCTCTACAAGTGTGTTTCAGATGCTTTAAATGCCTTCAGAAAATCAGTAAAGCAAAGTCCTTTCGGTGCTGCAAATATTAACTTTAAGCTGATTAGTTATCCCTCCTAAACTCTGAAATTCCACTCTCCTCGCTAATGCATGTAAGGGAAGTCACAGGTACTAGTAATCAAGCAGAAGCTGAAGGGATGGGGTCAATCTTGAAAAAATGCAAGGTAAGACTACGACTGCGAGAAATCAGAGCTGGAGCGATAAAAGGCTTGCTGGAGAAGGTAAGTACAGTAATATCAACAAGCCCATAGGGGAACCATGCACACTAGAATGTGAAGCTGGTTGTTTCAACTTGATGTGTGCTCCTTTTATTGATAGTATGCTCCTATTAGTTTGTTGTATGAAGTAGGAGCATAGGATGCTAGCTCTTTACAATTGATTTGCTTAAGTTACTATAAAGTTGCATTAACTTTGATCAATATGTTGTTTGAGTCACCTGAATCTGCAGCCCCCCTTCCCCGCAATTCCAACCAACCAAAACTAGAAGAAAAGATGCGCTCACCTTCTGCATTTAAGAAGACAACAGTTACCCCGAGGAGAAACTTCCTCCTCTAGACGTTCAAAAACATAAGCGGTGGCAGTGTGACAATTGCATTGCATCCGTAAGATTGTAGCTGATGAAAGTGCAGGAGCCGAAATTGGTGATCCTTATGTGAAAACGGGATGTTGTGGCATATATATTGTCAGAGATGAAATATGTGTCAATTTGACAATGCATGATTTTTAGGCGAGTTTGAGCTCAAAATTGTCACAAGTAAACACAATTTCCCGGATAATATAGATTATACTCTAAAGGACAATAACATTGATAGTGGCTCAAAACATCCCATAAGTGTTGAAAAAGATGAAAATTACTACCGCTTGAAGCAAGCCATTATGACAGATTTGCAGAAAGGTGACAAAAGCAAAGTATTCATGGATGCTTCCATAGATCCTTGTGCCAATGAGACCATTTTCTTTGTGATACAGTCCATATGTCACTGCGATGAGAAAGAAGGACATGAATATTTGTTGACCTTTTGGATCAAGCAGTAACCCCGAGGAGCAACTTCCTCCTCTAGACATTCCAAAACATAAGCTACATCTCTGACAATATATTGTGGCTCTAAGATTGTCAGAGATGTAGCTTATATTTTGGAATGTCTAGAGGAGGAAGTTGCTCCTCGGGGTTACTTCTTGATCCAAAAGGTGAAAAAATATCCATGTCATTCTTTCTCATCTCAGCAACATATGGACTGTATCACAAATAAAATGACCTCATTGTAACTAGTATCTACGGAAGCATCCATGATCGCTTTGCCTTTGTCAGCTTTCCGCGAACTGACATAATGGAATTTTTTTTGTGTTCCTTGGTATCCCTTGCTTCAAGCGATAGTAAGTTTAATATTTTTCAACACTTATGGAAAGTTTTGAGCCACTATCAATGTTATTGTCCTTTAGAGTATAATCTATATTATCCGGGAAACTGTACTTACTTGTGACGATGTTGAGCTCTAACTCGCCTAAAAATCATGAATTGTTAAATTGACATATGTTTTAACTAAGACAATATATATGCCACAACATCAGTAGAGCTTGTGTTCACAGACGCATCACAAATTTAGCCTCCTGCACTTCCATTAGATACAATATTACGGGTGCAATTTTTACACTGCCACCGCTTATGTTTCAGAACGTCTAGAGGACGAAGTTGTTCCTCGGGGTTATTGCTAACTTTGTAAATGCAGAAGGTGAGAGTATTTTTACTTTTCTTCTAGTTTTGGTTGGTTGGGATTGCAGGGGAGGGGGCTGCAGATTTAGGTAACTCAAACAACATATTGATCAAAGTAAATGCTACTGTTTAGTAACTTGAGCAAATCAATTGTACAGAGCTAGCATCCTATGCTCCTACTTCATACAACAACATAATAGAAGTGCATTCAGCGTCCTAATCAACATAAGATGGAAATATACAAACACTATCAACAAAAGGAGAACACATCAAGTTGAAGAAACCAGCTTCACATCCTAGTATGCAGGGATCCCCTATATAGGTTTGTTGAGGTCACTGTACTTACCTTCTCCAACAAGACTTTTATCGCTCTCTCCAGCTCTGATTTCTCGTCAGTCGTAATCTTACCGTTGTATTTTTCCAAGATTAATGCCATCCCCTTTAGCTTTTGCTTGATTACATGTACCTGTGACTTCCCCTTACCTGCATTCAGCGAGGAGAGTGGAATATCAAAGTTTGAGGAGGGATAATTGAGCGTAAAGTTCACATTTGTAGCATCGAAAGGACTTTGCTTTACTAATTTCTGAAAGCATCTAAAGCATCTGAACCAAACTTGTCGACAATCTGAACAGTGTTTGAACCATATAACACTTTTCTTTCCTTTTTATTCAGATCCCCAAACTTGTTATATATTTGGATATTTCATCCTCTGATGGCAACGAAACACCAGTTGTAAATGTCACCATCAGAATTACAGGTGATGTTCCTCTACCATCTTCCTCATCT
Source organism: Jaltomata sinuosa (assembly GCA_003996215.1). Classification (NCBI taxonomy): domain Eukaryota; kingdom Viridiplantae; phylum Streptophyta; class Magnoliopsida; order Solanales; family Solanaceae; genus Jaltomata; species Jaltomata sinuosa. The sequence continues at coordinate 44,190 of QJPP01007665.1, read as the reverse complement.
TTTGTTCCTTGACTAGAATGCACAAATGCTTTATTGAGTTAGTCTTCCTCTTCTTGGCATGTGAAGGAATAGAATCTGGTGATTTAATATCACTGTGGGATATTACATTTCCTGATTTCAGATATCTTCTCTTCTTTCCTGATTCACTTTGTGATATTGCTTGTAGTTTGATCCATCAAAATATACTGAGTTTGCACTTAATATATCAAAATATATCATGCAGTATAAGGATGATCAAGTTAGTTCTTCATGTATCAAAATATATCAAGTCATGCAGTTTCTTAAATGATGATCAAGTCTTAAAGGATGATCAAGTCATTTGTTCATGCAGTATCCTTTTTATATACTTCATATATCATATTTAGTATAGTTATAAATTAATCAATTTATATCATTCTTTTTTCTTCTCTTATTGGGTTTCATCCAGGTATGTCTCAGTTAATTTTGGGTATTTTCTCGTATTATTTTTAATTCTTTCCCTATTGGATACTTAACACTAATTAGATGTTCAACATGGTGATGCTTTGCATCTGGTTTGCACAGTCCTGGGCATGTCATCCAATGGGAGTTCATCCATTCGCACAGGTTTAATGAGCTCTCTTTAATATGTTCCCATTTATATTTGTTCATGCTTTTAGATACTTTCTTATATGTTATTCTATTTAACCATATGGATGAATGAAAAATTCCATTCTTTACTGTTTTTTTTAGGTAATTCTTGTTAGAATTTGAAACTAAAGAGAAGTAAAAAGATAGGGCTGAGCAGAAACTTTTTAATTCATTACTTCATTTTACAAAAAGGCATACACACATATAGCTACATAAGCTTTCAAAAGTCAATAGAGGACCATGCCTCCAACTATTCTTACAAGACACTTTTCACAAAATAAGGACTTTCATTCCCTTACAACTAAACACAATATTTTAAAAAGGAACTATTAAACAAAAGACTATCTAGAAAAAATCTCATATTCTAACACTCCTCCTTGAAATTTTTTTTTGGATACTCCCAGCTTAGCCCGTAAAACTTCAAATTTCCCCTTAGGAAGAGCCTTGGTCAAAATGTCTGCAATCTGCTGATCTGAGCTGCAATGAACAAGATTAACTTCGCCATCCTTTTCTGCTTGCCTGATAGCGTGAAACTTCACATTGATATGCTTGCTACGACCATGTTGCACTGGATTTTTGGCCATAGAAATTGCTGACTTATTTTCAACCTTAATGACAGTAGCTTCAATGTGATTTTTCTCCAGATCATGTTAAATATTTCTTAATCATAGAGCCTGATTAGTTGCACCAGCAGCAGCAATGTATTCTGCTTTTGCAGAAGATTGAGCTACCACCTCTTGCTTCTTTGAATTCCATGAGAACATGCCTGAACCAAGTGTAAAAGCATATCCAGAAGTGATTTTCATATCATCAATGCATCCTGCTCAATCACTATCGGAATAACCCATAACTTGCCCTTGCTCTTTCTTTTTAAACCAAATACCATAATCAACAGTTCCCTTGATATAACTCAACATTCTTTTAGCAACATCAAGATGAACTTGACTTGGAGCATGCATAAACCTTGAAAGAAGACTTGCCGCAAACATGAGGTCAAGTCTTGTTGCTGTCAAGTACAACAAACTACCAATTAAACTTCTATAAACTGTTGGATCAGCCCTATCACCTCCTTCAAATTTAGAAATCTTTTCATTGTGAACCAGTAGGGTCGATACAGTCTTACACCTCTCCATCTTGAACCTTTTAAGAATATCCCATGCTTATTTTCTCTGAGAAATGAAGATTCCATCAGTAGCTTGATGAATCTCTATTCCGAGAAAGTAATTCATTTCTCCCAAATCTGACATTTCAAACTTGGTCTCCATTTCTTGCTTGAACTGATTAACCATAGCTTCATTGCTTCCTATTAACAGAAGATCATCAACATAGAGTGACACCACAAGCACATCTCCTCCTTTAGCCTTCTTCACATATAAAGTGGCTTCATTTTCACTTCTCTTGAAGCCACATTGAATGAGATGAGTATCAATCTTACTGTACCAGGCTCGAGGAGCCTGTTTTAATCCATACAATGCCTTATGTAATCAGTAAACTTTATCCTCCATTCCTACAACTTGAAAGCCTTCTGGTTGGTCGACATAAATCTCCTCTTGCAACTGTCTATTCAAGAATACCGATTTCACATCCAGATGATACAACTTCAAATTTGATTGAGCTGCCAAAGAAAATAGAAGCCTTATTGTATCATGTCTTGCAACAGGTGCAAATGTGTATCCATAATCTAGACCTGCAACTTGCGCGTAACCTTTCACAACAAGCCTTTCTTTGTATTTATAAACTGAACTATCTGGATTAAGTTTGGTTCTATAAACCCATTTCACTCCTATTACGTTTCTGTCTTTGGGTTTATTAACCAGCTTCTAAGTGTCATTCTTCTCTATCATACATATATCCTCCTTCATAACTTCAATCCAAACTTCATGTCGTGATGCTTCTTGATAGGTATTGGGTTTCGAGATTGCAACATTGCATCTTTCATATATCTCAGAAAGAGACCTTGTCTTCAAAATTGGCGAATCAAGTAAGGATTCCCCGTCTGATTAATCATCTTCTTCCAGATTTTCAGAGCCAAATGATTGTGTTGCAGGCAACGTATGCACGTTCTGAAAACCTGTATTTTCTTTCTCAACTTGCTCCTTATCCCAGTGCCAATAAGCATGCTCATCCACTACTACATCTCTTCTGATGTAAATAGTTTTTGTTTGCAAGTTGAAAACTCTATTACCTTTGGCTTGCAATGAATAACCAATAAAGATCCCGATTTCACCTTTCGGTTCAAGTTAGCTTCTTTTGACTGAAGGAACATGAGAATAGCATATCGAACCAAAGATCTTCAAGTGCTTGGCAGATGGTGTTATTCCACTCCATGCCTCAATAGGAGTTTTATCATCCACAACTTTAGTTGGCAGCCTGTTTAACAAATAAACTGCAGTAGAAACAGCTTCTGCCCAAAAGCTTTGCGATAACTTCTTTTCAAGCAACAAACATCTAGCCATTTCAACTACAGTTCTGTTCTTCCTCTCTGAGACTCCATTCTGTTTGGGTGAATAACTTACTGTTAGCTTGTGATCAATCCCCACATCTTCGCAATACTTATTGAACTCATTTGAAGTGTATTCACCACCATTTTTCGACCTCAAAGCCTTTATCTTACAACCACTTTGTCGTTCAGCTAAAGCTCTAAATTTTTTGAAAACTGAAAACACTTGAGACTTGTTACTCAGAAAATACACCCAAGTCATCCTTGTTAAGTCATCAAAAAAGAGCAAAAAATATTTACTTTGGATGATATCTGCATAGGTCCACACACATCAGTGTGAACTAGTTCAAGTTTTTCAGTTGCCCTCCAGATAGCACTTTTATGAAATGCTTTCCTGTGTACCTTACCCATCTGACATGACTCACAAACTTCTTTAGAAAGTGAGATCTTAGGTAATTCCTTAGGCAAGCTCTTTTCATACATAGACTTTAAAGTTGCATAGTTAAAATGCCCAAATCTTTTGTGCCACAATTATGACTCATCCGTACTTGCAAAATTTGCACTATCAAACTCCCGTCTAAAGGAAAAGTTTTATCCATAATTTATACTTTAACAATCAAACTATCTTCAGAGTCAAAAACCAAACAATGCTTGCCCTTAAAAAATAAGGAATATCCTTTAGACATCATTTGAGAAACACTTAACAGATTACATGCTACACAGGGAACATACAACACATCATGTATAAACTTTGTACCTTGTTTAGTCTGAAAGGCAATTGAACCCTTTCCGTGTGCATCTACTATTCATCCTTACTTTAGTTTTAATTGACTTGTCAAGTGTGTGAAACAAGAGCTCATTGTGTGACATATGACTCGTACATCCACTGTCTATGAACTATAAGGATTTGTTGGTTGTGTTTTCTCCATGAGAAGCCATAAACAAGCTTTTTTCTTCCTTTTCCGGCTCTTCAGTAAAATTTGCTTGATGCACATGGTGTTCTTGTGGTTGATTCTGCTTGGACCTACAATTCTTCTCAATATGACCTATTTTTTTACAAAATCTACATTGAATCGATGGCTTCCCTTTGAACCAACAGTCCTTTTCTTGATGATTGGTTCTTTTACAATGGTTGCAAGGTGGAAACTTTCCTTTCTTTGAAAACTCCTTCCATGGATTTCCTTTTGCTACCTTATCTCCTTTCGTCTTTCTGTTGTCCTTCACAGGCTGCTTGCCTTTGTGCTTTGCTTGAAATGCCACTTTTGCTACTTCTCATCTCTTATACTTGTTCTTTGTTCGTCGTCTTGCAACTTGATGATCAGTTCTGCTACTGATAAAGTCTTCAGATCACAAGATTCCTCTATCGCTGAAATCTTGGACTCGAACCTTGATGGTAAGCTTATCATCATCTTCTCCACCACCTTTGAATCTGGAAAGGTTTCACCAAATAGTCTTATCTTGTTTACAATTTCTAGAAGTTTGGCAGAGTACTCTTGCACAGTGTCTCCTTCTTTCATCCTTAATATCTCAAATTCTCTTTTGAGATTTAAGAGTTTTACGGTCTTCACTCTGTCACTTCCGTCGAACTCCTCTTTTATCTTCTTCCATGCTTCTTTTGGTGTTTCACAAGCCATTATTCTTGTGAAAATCACTTCTGAAAGTGCTTAATGAAGACATGTGAGAGCCTTTGGTTTCTTAGACTTTGCATCTTCATAAATCTTCATTTGTGCAACAATTGGGTTTGGTCCAAGTGGAGGTGGATCATCTTCACTTTCAATTGTTTCCCATAGACTAAGAGCTTTGAGATAAGCCTTCATCTTTATCACCCATATGTGATATCTCCTGTAAACATAGGAGGACCTACACCCAAGAAGCTGTTAGATGCCATGTTACTGCTGCTCAGCTTTCTTGCCTTAGAAGAACTGGAGAAAAAACTTAACTTTTAGCCTTCACAGATCCCTCAAGAAGAAGGGCTCTTGATACCACCATTAGAATTTGAAACTAAAGAGAAGGAAAAAGATAAGGCTGAGCAGAAGCTTTTTCATTCATTACTTCATGTTACAAAAAGGCATACACACATATAGCTACAGAAGCTTTCAAAAGTCAATTGAGGACCATACCTGCAACTACTCTTACAAGACCCATTCCACAAAATAAGGACTGTCATTCCTTTACAACTAAACATAATATTTTAAAAAGGAACTATTAAACAAAAGACTATCTAGAAAAAATCTCATATTCTAACAATTGTTTTGGTATCTCGATGTAGAAAATTTCAAAACGATATAGTACTTCTCAGATATTTGGTCCTGTAAACCACGAATTGCAAGCTATGAGTATGTTTGTTGTCATTTCTAAGTTCTAAGATAGACATGCCACCGGCTAATTCTTCACATGATCCTCAATTCATGGTTCACTTGAATCGGGATCCGAAGTCAAGTTACATTTAAATTAAACAAATTCGAGAGGACTCTAGCTGAAGAAGATTATGCTTCGTATATTTACATTTCTATTCAGTTAACTCACCATGTACAAATGCCTATTTTGAGCTAGTTGTTACAAACTGCTGCCTATTGTACTCACTCTACCTCAGGTGCCAGTCATAGCCAGGGTATTCCAGCAGTTTCTGATGGGATCTCGCTAGATTCTCAAGCGGTAAGTTGATGCAGTTGCAAAAGGTCATTTACATATTATCATACCGATCCTCCTTATAATTCTTGTACGTCAATACGTGTGCTTCCTCTGCAAAAACATGCGTCTCGTCTTAGTCACTTTGAAGTATCATTCAAAATGTTATTATCTGTCCCGGTTTAAGTGGCATCTCTTGTCTTTCAAGAGTAAAACTATGGAAAGTTTGACCAACATCTTAAAATTTATTTTTCCATCATATTGACATGAGGACAATTGCAACGTAAGTTTTTAAATATATAGATTTTAATTTTAATAAATATGGAGTTGATTTAACCCAATTTAACTTCAACGGTTAGTCAAATTGACTCTTGGAAAACGAAAAAAATGCCTCATAAATTGGGACGGAGGAAGTAGTATTTTATTGATATTTGTATTTAGGTTGTACAGAAGTATTGTATAATTGTCTGGATGCTGAAGGAAGTCACTAACACTCAAGAAATTTTGTCGCGATATCTCAAAAGGATGACACGAGAATATAGAGTGGATCTATGGGTTATATTTTCTCTTCCTCTTTTATCTTTTCCTCTCACTTTAGAGGTATGTGGATTTGTGGGTCATTTTATATAATCAGGAATAGAAAACAACATGAATGAGGTACTCGAAAGTGTATTTAATCCATCCGCTCCTTCACAAGGAATTCCAGAAGTTAAACAATTATCAAGATTGTTACCGTCCCCTAGGGATACGCTTATAAACCAAACCTCACAGCTCTTTCTTGTAAGTGCTAGCTCCAGACATCTGTTTGAGTAACTGGTTTCCAATTCCTTTAAATACCGAAGTGGAGACGTTCATTGTGGCGAGCCTATGGTCACTAAATTTTTGGGGCTTGCACAACGTCTTATTTCATGTGTGAAAAAAAGAATGCTACCTTTTAAATGCCCCTAGGAAAGACTTGTAATAATGTATTCTAAGATCATCGTACATTTTGACTGGTTGGCTTTCTGTTGGGTAGGACTTTGAAGGGGATCTGCACCAAAATCCAGTGTTTTAAAAGGCGGGGGCGTAAGGCGAGGCGTTTTACTTAGCACGAGGCAAGGCGTAAGCCTCGGGGCGTAAGCCCCATGGATCTTTAATTTTTTATTTAGAATATAGTAAAATAGTATAATAACTCAAAAATTATAAAAGAAATACATTAACAATTTTTAAAAATTTAAAACATAATTAAAGAAACTCATAGAAAATAAAACTTCTAACATCGTTTTACAAGTAAAAATAATGCAATGATATAAAAGCTATTATGAGATTCAAATCAGCTCTAACATTTTAACTTCAAATAATTAAAGAATCACAATTTCTTAGAATTTATGACTATACTATGCAATTTACCTCTCAAAAAAGAAATAATTAATAAACTATTCATATTATAATTAAAACATCACTCTTTCATGAATAAAAAAATACTTTCTAATAACAAAACAATAAAATATGATAATTTTGAGACATAGGAACCAAACACATGAAGATCAATGACAAGTGAAGATGTAAAATCTAGCTATGTGTTTTAAAAAGAAATGTTAAGTGATATTCACCCTCACAACATTCTCAAATAGTAAATAAGCAATTAGTTTTCTCAACTTTCTTATTTCTACAGATGAAAAAAACTACTAAGCATCATTCATTTATTGAAAAATTATGAGGATCAACAATGTTGACTAAGAAATTTGACTCATAATTGGGTAGAACTGGTAGGCGAGCCCCGAGCGCTGGGAGTTAGGCGTGTTTGGGGCGTATGCTCGGGAGCTTAGGGCGTAAGCCTCATATGACTTAAGCCCCATACGTGAGTCCCGGGGAGTTTTGCCAGTGCCTTTCCCCGGGGTGAGCCTCGAGGCGAGCCTCAAAACTGTCTTTTAAAACACTGCCAAAATCTAAATGTGGATGATCCGAGGGTGCGCCACAGAACAATGGAGACAATCCAAACCATGTTCTAGTATGTCGGCAGACATTTCTTGAACTTCAGTATCATTTGTATCTCGATGGGCTGCATCACAGGCATTATTCAGCTAGATATCTTTGTCAAGTCAAAAGTTCTTTTTCTGTCAAATCTGACTGAGTTTTTCCAAAATATGCCTTCTTAACATCAACATGAGCAAGCTAGTGCAAACATTAGACAACAGAACAAAACTAAACTTACGGACGTGCATGGTAAGAAATTAAATAACATATTCCTTTCTTGAGACTTTAACTTGTTGATGTTTTAGTTCCAATACCAACTTGTTTCACACCAAAATAATTAACTGACTAGCTCTTTCATTTTGTGTTATTATTGTAATATTATCCAAAAATATTAATGTGAAATTTAACAAGTGCAAAAAAAGTATCCACACTTGTCAAGTTTCATTTCAAATCATAGCAAAGAAAGTGCAAGTTTGTATGTCAGCGTAGGGATAATGTGACATTTAGAGAATCCCTAATATAAAAAAATCCGTAAAAAGACAAATGATTGAGTGTTGGAATGATATTAGGCCATATGGATGTTGAGGATTCATATCACAGATTCTAATTAGTTATTGTTGTATGGCAGAGAATGTTCAGTTGCTGAATTTAGTAACGTACGAGAGAATTTTTAATATCTTTTGTCAAAAGAAGAATCAAAATCTTATTTTTGATATGATAATAACTTTATTATTGTAAAGGAGAAGAAAACACAAACTCGCTTAGTCCTAGTCAAGATGACTTTATTCCCGATGGTGATATCCATGTTGAAGAAACTGCTAACCTAGAGCAACAACAGTAATTGTCACCGGGAATATGGGGACAAGTTTTTCTTCTGGACCATCAACTGTAGAATATAGAAGTTCTCATGAATCGTCCATCGAGGTAAGTTATCTGCTTTTTCACCTTGAATATGAAATTTTATCATCCTGCAACACGGATAGACCTTGAACGCTATTTTACCCTTATAAGCACTGTGCAGCTTTCCAATGAAAATGATTGGGATTTCTCTTCAACAAAATGATGTTGCACAAAGCCAACCACAAGGTGAAACATCTCTACCTATTTGATCTTTATCTAAGTCAATTATATTTCGTCTCCTGTGCTTTGTGCTCGATGAGAAGCTTCCCATATTTATAGTATCTGGAAATCAAGGTTCTTACTTGATCATTAAATTTTTTACTTTCTCCTTATTTAGTGGATTTCTTACAACTCGCATCCTCTTTAATATTTGGTGTTTTTATTATTCTTTCTTAGGTGGATAATAGTGGTGTATCTCAAGCTCTGGATTATATTGATTTGGAAGGAACATTTGCAAATGTAACATTTGATCACCTCAGAGTAGTAGTGCTAGAAAACATTAGAGGGACAAATCCTCATCTGCAACTGGTCAAGCTTCTCTCGGTGAAGTCTCCGGTTCTTCTGTGAATAATAATTGAAGCATCAATCTATGAAGTTTATGGAAGTATAAAATCACTAATTGAGCGATCAAAATTTCAGTCTGCATCACCTAAAGCAGAAGTTGTCTTCAAATTAAGTAAAAGGATATGATCACAATCCTCTTTGATCTTCACCCTACTTTAATCAAACCATATCTTTGGCTAAATCATTTTGGAAGTTGAAGCGAATAGATAGAAAGAGGAGTGTTCATGTGGTAGTAGTATATCGCAATGTTTTGCATTACCAAAAGTTGATCAGGGTATTTAGGATTGATATTTTGACTATTCTGTTAATTTTCTTATGTTATGGTCATTAATATGTGTTTTTTCATCAGACAAAGGATGAGTAATTATATTTCGTGTAGAGTGTCATGATTCAACAAAATTTCATTTTGTTCATCATTTGCACAAATGCGAATTTGGCTTGCAAAGGTGTCTAGTAGACAAGTGATTGATATATTTAAGGATCTATAAACGAATTTTGCCTGTAAATCTAAATCATATTATACTAGGAAAAAGGGTTTGATATACCCCGCAACTTTGCGATTTAGAGCTGATACACCCCTTGTTAAAGTGGCTCACATATATACCCATACCATTATAAAAATGGTCGAGACATACACTTTTCGGCTGATGGAAATGAAAAATTGGTTTTAAATTTATTATGAAAACAAAATCCATATAGGGGTATTTATCGCAAAGTTCATGGATATATTTGATTCTTTCTCACACATGAATTTTTTTTTTTGCCTTCATCTATTCAATGACTAATTTTGATTTATTATCTTGATGATCAAATTTATTTTTCCACTCATCTTCTTGCAAAATCTACCATAGATGCCTCAATTTTTTTGCAGATACAAAAAATAAATTACAATATGGCCGTAAAAAAATATTTTAATTTTTTTTCTTTCTTTTTTCTCTTTTATTCCATTTACACTTCTTTATTCTTATTTCATATATTTTCACACTAAAGAATGAAGGAAAAAAATACAATAAGAACAAAAAACTCAGATAATGATAAGAAAATAGATTCATAAGGGAGATATTAACAATCCAAATTAACCACTGATTCAAAGAAGTCAAAAAAAATTCACATGTGAGAAGGATCAAATATATCCGTGAACTTTGCTAGAAGAAACAAATATATCCCTATCTGAATTTTATTTTAATGAAAAATCAAAAAAAGAAAATTTAAAATCAATTTTTTCACTTCTCAACCTACATTTAGTGCTTTAGATTGGTGGATGTTCTGTCTCCTTATTAATTCCTGTTAAAAATTGATTTGTTTAAATTACTGTGAATTCATTCATATGCCAAATCGTACGGATTTCTCATGCATTCCTTCGGTTGTAAGTTCTGAACAGTTTCCCATTAATATAAGTTATACCTGCTTTCGTACTAGCTACAACACTTGGATATGCCTTAGAAAGAGAACAGTAATATCTATTTATCTACCTTTAATTTACACTACCTGAAGGCGTGTATGCATCCACTATCAGTCAAGGGACCAAGTCCTTGACTGAATATAACAATTGCGAATAGAAGGAGAACACAACAATAGAGAAGGTAAGGAAGACACGATGTTTACGTGGAAACCTCCTTGCTCAAGGGAGGAAATAACCACGACCTACCTCGTAGGATTTTTACCAACAACAATTCACTAAAACAAGAGCAATGGTTTGATTACAGACTCATTCTCATAATCCTATGGTTAACCTCTTAACTCCATTCCCTTGTGATGGCTTCAACACGAGCAACACTACAATAACTCTATTGTAGTCTCCAATGTCAACTAACTCTAGTTGACCAAAACTTGGCTAACTCTAGCTCTCTTTATCAACTACCTCTAGTTGACACTCCTAGGTAACTCTACCCAAGAAATCACCAAACAAATGATGAAAACCAAATTTGACTAAACTTAGTTGATGCGACTAACTAACTCCAGTTAATGCAACACAACCTAAGAAAATAGACAAGTTCAATATCTACTATCCTTTATAACATAGGAATAGATTTACAATTTAGCACAAAGTAAAAAGACTCAAACAACAATGAACTAAGAGCAATTGCCAAGCTTTGAACTGAAGAACAATAGAGACTTTTGCTGAGAGAACGTGAATTTTAGGATGTGCAAAAGCTAGGTTTTCCTCCCACATAATGATCTATATATATGGAGCAAATGGGAGGGAAAACCTAGAAAGTTTCTCATTGGTCGAGATTGGACAGATGCTGCTCCTCTGCTGCTGTGCACCAACTTTTCTGCAAAAAGTACAGCTGCCAGCTATACTGTTGACTTCCAAAAAGTTCAATGTCCGGTGGACCTGGTCCCTCATCTGGTCCCTATGGAACAATATCCCTCTGAGAAATAATTCTCTTGAGAATTAGATTTTTCCAAAAAATATTTGTACACACTCGTACAGTACTGTCAGACACCAGTTGACCACGTACTCATATATCTGGAATACCAGGTCCCTTCAAGCAGTTTGTCAATCATTAGGAACAGATGTCCCATCTTCCAGTTCAGTGCTTCCATGTCACATGACACCTGACATATTTGAACTAGGAGAAATTCGCTTAAGAAGTTACCAGTTAACAAGGTTATGAGTACATCCATAATATGAACCTGGTCCCTACGAAATAGGATCTCTCTAAGGACCAGGTTCTTACACAGTTGACTCTGAGTGATGGATCAAGTTCTATAGGCAACTGATATGGTACCAGGTCCCCTCACGAGTTTTGTCAATCATCAAAAGTACCACATGTACATCACTACCAAAGTTACTTTTCGTGTTTCATATGTGCATTGTAAGTTGACATAAATTATATTCTTAACTAGCTCTGAAGTAATGAAATATTTCCATTTAATATGTACATATAATCACAATTTAAGCATTAGCAATCCGGAATGCATTAGTGAAGATCGCTTGACAATATTTCACTGTCTCTGCTAAAACTAATTCTATATAAGCATATCCCTAGTGGACGCCAACAGTCTTGCTAATTGTTCAATGCTGGAGTTCCTTGTGAAGGACAGTGGCGGAGTCAGAAATTTTATGAAGGGTATGCAAAATTTAAAGAAGTTACTAACAAAAATTTTCACTGAGTAGGTTCATATCCATCTTTCTCAACCTAACGACTTTATCATGTACAATTTAAATAATTATTTTCCACCGGATATAAAACCGTCTAAAAAACGATTGTAAGTTTGAGCTACCAAAGAAGTAAAAAAATAGGATCTTCTAGGGAGGGTTAAAAAAATAAATTTATAAATAGTACTCTCTCTATCCACATTTACTTGTTAACTACTTAACTATACTAAAAATATATATTAACTTTTACTTATTCGATTTATAAAATCAAGAAATAGTTTATCATTTAATTTCTAATTTACTCTTAATATTAACAATAATTATTTCTCGATGCACTTCTCAAAATATCAAATTTAAAATATTTAAAAGTTGATATGATAAAATTATTATTTTATTTAAATCAAGAAAGATAAATTAATACTATCATTAATATATTTATTAATTTTTTAAGTGGTGTGCCAACATAAAAATGGATGCAAGAAGTATCTCATAACTCTTCACGTGGAAAGTTAAATATAACTTTGATTTGATAGAGGAGCTATGGGAGATAGGTAACAAAAGAGTTTGAGGAATAAAAAAAAAAGTAGAGAAAACCAAGGAGGACCCAGAGTTTTGACAAACACATAAAGTAAAAAAGAAACCATGGGGATTAGAACCCCTTACCTCACAACCGCTTCAAAAGGTCTTGTCCACTGCACCAAAGACTCTTGTTGTGACAAGGGTGTGCAGATATTACTATATGTTAATATTTTATAATTTTTTTATCTACGTATACGTATAATTTTTCGACGAAGGGTGTGCACACCCTTCACAGGCTTTAGCTCCGCCCCTGCTGAAGGAGAAGATGGATTGGATGCACTTCCGACTACCTCATTCATATTGTTTTCTGTTCTTTCGGCTACCTCATTTATATTGTTTTCTGTTCTTCCGGCTACCTCATTTACATTGTCACTAAAAGTATACAAAGACAACTTAGTGTTTCATCCCCAAAACATAGGTCACGAAGAACTCGTTTGGTTGGGAAACAAGTTATCCCGTGATTATTGATCCCTGGATAAGTTACCTCAGGATTGTTGTTTCACCCTTAATGTGGAATAAAAATAACACTATAATCTTGGATAATTAATTTCGAGATAAATTATCTCGTGATTTTACCCCAACCTAACATGGGATAAACTCATCCTAAAATTAATCCAGGAAATAATTATTTCTTATCCCTCGTACCAAACGAGCGCTAAAAGTATACAAAGACAACTTAGTGTTTCATCCCCAAAACATAGGTCACCAAAAGTATACAAAGACAACTTAGTGTTTCGTCTCTAAATACAGTTGTATTAACTACAAAAACTTTTTGGTTCTCAAATGCACATAGTACTTATGATAATGAACGTGTTCGTAATAAAAGGTATAAACATTTTGTAGGTCATAGATTCGTCACTAACAGGTCAATTAATTCTGATGAAACTGTAGACATTGAAATTTTATTAGATAAATTCATATTAAATTTTGAATTAAATATTAAATTCATGATATGTTGACCAAGTCAAATCTTTGGTTAATAAAGTTGGATTAATATTTAAGTTAAAATATGACTTAACTGAAGTTCAATTACATTTGGGTAAGTCTGTTAAGCTGACATGATGAGCCCAAACCATGCTCTTCAAGCCCAAGGTCTGCTAAAATTACTCGGAGACTAAAATACCCTAAAATCCTAGCTCACGTTTATATAAAGGGGTCTTCGTAAGGCCAAAAAGGATTAAAAGAATATACATAGAGAAGATCTGCTCTTTAGTGGTGATCCGCAAGTTGTTCACGTACAAAGAAGTCTTCAGAGGATTATATCCTTTTTTATAAGATTTTATAAAGATTATAACCCTCGCGCATATTTTTGAAATTAAATATTATTACTTGTTGCTATTTCTCTTGTCTTGATTATTAACTTAGTCGTTTACAGAAAATACCGTGTACTATCTATTTAACTTTTTTTTTTCGATTCCAATTTTGTAACCCCAAAAGTAGGGTATTAAATCAAACTCTAACTGGGAAATTCAAGGGTCAAAAACACACAAAAACGAATATTACCTTGAATATGGAGTAAACAATTCAAAATATTCATAAGTAAAGGGACTAAAAGTGAACAAATCAAGTGATTGAAGATTAAATATATTTATTCATTTATAACATGGACTAAAATTAGAATTTATTACTAAATAAGGAATGAAATTAAAAAAAAAGACAAGCCTTAAAACAAAAATATTTTCCTCAATAGTCACGCCATCTTAGAATCCAGAATGGACATCCCAACAAACACCAATTTCTTCTGCAGATGAATCCTTCAGCAAAATTACAAAAACGGTGAGTTTTTCATTAATGTGCTTTCTAGATTCTTCTCTTCTTCTTCTTTTTTGTGTTGTTTTAGTGATTTTAGTGATGACTTTTTCTCTAAACTCCGTTCAAGTTTTTGGTACCATAGAGTTTTCATTCATGTGTTTTCCAGATTCTTCTCTTTTTTTTTTTTGTGTTGTTTCAGTGATTTTAGTGATAGCTTTTTCTCTAAACTTCGTTCATGTTTTCAATAAACCATAGAGTTTTCATTCATGTGCTTTCTAGATTCTTCTCGTCTAATTTTTTTGTGTTGTTTCAGCGATTTTAGTGATGACTTTTTCTCTAAACTTCATTCAAATTTTTGGTAAAGCATAGAGTTTCCATTCCTGTGTTTTCTATATTCTTCTCTCTTTTTTGTTGTTTCGGTGATTTTAGTGGTGGCCTTTTCTCTAAACTTCGTTCAAATTTTCGGTAAACCATAGAGTGTTCTTTGAATTTTTGTAGTTTTCTAGAATTTTGTTAGCCGTTTTTTTTTTGTTTTTTCTTAACTAATTTGTTTCTTTATTTAATTTAAGTTTAGAAGGGAATAGTTCAGCAACCAAGAGGAGACATATAAACAAAAGAGAGATGCATTGAATTCAATCCCTTTTTTCTCTTAAGATGAAGGACGGTGAGTATGTGATTGTGAGTTAATTTGATTCTCTTGAAATCAAATTTTACACTTCGACCTAACAGTATCATCTTAATATAATAATTCGTTGTTCTTGTATTAGAATTGATTTTTATTATGTTCACTTACATTTTGAATTGATGGCCACATGTTATGTTTATTTATCCGTAATAGGTAAATAAAATTAAATATTTTTAAATTCCTTTATTCTTTTTCCATATTTTTTGATTTGGTAAAAGATTTTCGTACGTGATATATGGATGATATGTTCTATTTTTTGTTTAATACAAGAAGAAAGCTTCACGTAGTGGTTCCGCTCATAATTAACTGAGTTCTTTGTTTCCAAATTTGAACCTGTTAGTACTACCGAAGGAAGGTTTTACTTTTTCTGTAACATGAATTCTTAAATTTTAGATGTCTAATTCGGTGAACTTGTTTTTTGTATAATTCCACGGTGTCTTTAGAATGAAACTGAAATGAGAAGAAAATAAAAGGAGAACTGTAAGACGGTGATGGAGAACCAAGAATCTGATGTAGACAGCACTGACGGGAAAAAGGGAAAGGTTATCATGCATAACCAAAAATCTGATGTAGACGGTGACGGGAAAAAGAGAAAGGATCAACACGGTTCTTTTTAGAAGACACTACCTAACAAAGAACAACAAAAAGATATGTGGTAACTATTAGAAATTTTACATCGTACAGACTTATATTAGTTTCTTTTTTCTTTTTCTATCAAGGAGGGAAAGATAGTGTCCCGTTTGGACATGATCTGCTTTTTCGTTCTTTTTCTTTTTAAAAAAAAAATCTTTTTCCAAAACAATTTTTGGTTATACATAAGAATGATTTTTATTTCGTTTTGAAGATGAGTTTCTCCAAATTGAAATTATGACCAAACGCCTGCTGAATATAAATATATCATGTTATTTTACAAATTTTGGAAGTACTTAATTCCCAAATTGTGATTCCATGTAGGGGAAGGTGCTAAACCTGGAGCAAATACAGAAAATGTCAATAGTAGAGGGGCGTGAAAAGTGAAGACTTTGACCGTAGGATCAATTGATAGATATTTTTTTTGAGAACGCTATAATACAGGGATTGGTGTATCTTCTGGACCTAAAAGTGTTGTTGAATCAGTTGATGAAGGAAGAGTATTTTTTTCTATCTCTTAGTTAATACTTAAGTAACCTGCATAGATTTTTCATTCCACATTGCCATCAGCTTTTATTCTGAGAATCATTGTGTGTACAGCCTGCCTGAGAATCATTCTGATATATTTTGTTACATAAAGAAATGCCTTGATTATCCTTTAAGAATGATATATTTTGAAATGTGAAGTTCAAACCCAGTATATTTTGATGGATCATACTACAAGCAATATCACAAAGTGAAATCAGGAAATAAGAGAAAATCTCTGGAATCAGGAAATGTAATATCCCAAAGTGATATTAAATCGCAAGTGTCTGTTCCTTCACATGCCAAGAAGAGGAATAGTAAACTCAATAAAGCATCTAGGCATTCTAGTCGAGGAACGGAAAATGAGGAAGATGGTAGAGGAACATCATTTGTGATTCTGATGGTGACATTTTCAACTTGTGTTTTGTTGCAATAAGAGGATGAAATTATCCAAATATATAACAAGTTTGGGGATCTGAATAAAAGTGAAACAGAAGTGTTATCTGATTCAAACACTTCATATACTCTACAAATATGGTTCAGATGCTTTATATGCCTTCAGAAAATCAAGTGAAACAGAAGTGTTATCTTATTCGAACACTTCATATACTCTACAAATATGGTTCATATGCTTTATATGCCTTCAGAAAATCCGTAAAGCAAAGTCCTTTCGGTGCTGCAAATGTTAACTTTAAGCTGATCAGTTATCCCTAAACAACATACTGATCAAAGTAAATGCAACTGTATAGTAACTTGAGCAAATCAATTGTATAGAGCTAGCATCCTATACTCCTACTTCATACAAGAACCTAATAGAAGTGCATTGAGCATCCTAATCAACATAAGATGGAAATATACTAACACTATCAACAAAAGGAGAACATATCAAGTTGAAGCAACCAACTTCACATCCTATATGGATTTGTTGATGTCAATGTACTTACCTTCTCCAGCAAGCCTTTTATCGCACTCTCCAGCTCTGATTTCTCGTCAGTCGTAATCTTACCATTGAATTTTTCCAAGATTAATGCCATCCCCTTTAGCTTTTGCTTGATTACTTGTACATGTGACTCCCCCTTACCTGCATTCAGCGAGGAGAGTGGAATATCAAATTTTGAGGAGGGATAACTGAGCTTAAAGTTCACATTTGCAGTACCGAAAGGATTTCACATTACTTATTTTCTGAAGGCATCTAAAACATCTGAACTACACTTGTCGACAATCTGAACAATGTTTGAACCAGATAACACTTTTTTTCCTTTCTATTCAGATCCCCAAACTTGTTGTATATTTGTATATTTCATCCTCTGATGGCCACGAAACACCAGTTGAAAATGTCACCATCAGAATTACAGATGATGTTCCTCTACCATCTTCCTCATCTTTTGTTGTCGACTAGAATGTGCAGATGCTTTGTTGAGTTTAGTCTTCCTCTTCTTGCCATGTGAAGGAATAGAATCACTGTGGGATATTACATTTCCTGATTCCAGAGATTTTCTCTTCTTTCCTGATTCACTATGTGATATTGATTGTAGTTTGATCCATCAAAATATACTGAGTTTGCAATTAATATATCAAAATATATCATGTAGTATAAGGATGATCAAGTCAGTTCTTCATGTATCGGAATATATCAAGTCATGCAGTTTCTTGAAGCAGTATCCTTTTCATACTTAAATGATGATCAAGTCATTTGTTCATGTAGTGTCCTTTTTTTACACTTCATATATCATATTTAGTAATAAATTAATCAATTTATATCATTCTTTCTTCTTCTCTTATTGGGCTTTCATCCAGGTATGTATGCATCTCATCTTAGTCATTTTGAAGTATCATTCAAAATGTTATTCCCCCTCTATCCCAGTTTAAGTGGCATCTTTTGTTTTTTGAGAGTAAAACTATGGAAAGTTTGACCAACATCTTAAAATGTATTTTTCCATCATATCGACATACGGACAATTGCAACGTAAGTTTTCAAATATATAGATTTTAATTGTAAAAATATGGAGTTGATTTAACCCAATTTAACTTCAAAGGTTAGTCAAATTAACTCTTGGAAAACAAAAAATGTCACATAAATTGGGACGGGGGAGTAGTATTTTATTGATATTTGTAATTTAGGTCGTACAGAAGTATTGTATAATTGTATGGATGTGGAAGGAAATCACTAACGCTATAGAAACTTTGTCGCGATATCTCAAAAGGATGACACGAGAATATAGAGGTATGTGGATCTATGGGTTATATTTTCTCTTCCTCTTTTATCTTTTCCTCTCACTTTAGAGGTATGTGGATTTGTGGGTCATTTTCTATAACCAGGAATAGAAAACAACATGAATGAGGTACTCGAAAGTGTATCTAATCCATCCGTTCCTTTTCAAGGTGTCACGCCCCGAGCCGAGGCCCTGGACGTGGCACACACCCGACACTATTGCTAGTACGAGCGAATGTTCTAGCATATCACAGGAGCATGAAACTATAATAATTGAACAAAGCAAAAAACAATATGAAGTTAAAACACGATCCGTTAAAGGAGGAAAGTTTTCATCACAATACATTAAGACTACATAAATGTATTAAACTGAAAGTTATAAGCCCAAATTCTGGAAAACAAGATCAATTGTTTGACATTTGACATAATCTGTGAAGCCTATACTAAATGATAGAAATCTGCCGGGACAAGACCCTGGTATACCCTAAATACTGAAATAAACATAAAAAAACTGATACGTCTAACTAGCCCCTTGTGGAAAGGAGGCTCACCAATAGAAAAAGAGAAGGATCCTAGTGATGTGCCTGGTCACGGACCTGAGAGCCTGAACCTACATCATAAAATGATGAAGCGCCAATGATGATCAATAAATGGAATGTATTGGTATGCGAAACCACAAAAGGGGAAACAATAAAGCAATAAAATACAATATCACACGCTGAAGTTATATTTGTCAACGTAAAGTGAATTAAACTTTTTAGTTATTTATGGGAGCAAGTGGTGAACCGACATAAACCACCATGTGAGCGCATGGAGTCTGATCTCGGCCCAATTAGCTAAGACATCCTATACCTTGTCGGTCTTAGGACATGACATGATTTGCTAGCAAGAATCCATAATTATCTCTTTCCGGGACACATGAAGAAAAAAAGAGTTATCCGACTTGCGAAAAGATCTCTATCCTACATTAACAAAATATAGTTTCGGGCATTGGTCATTTAAACGTATGCCTTCTCGATCGACCAGCTAACTCCCTTAAGCTCATACTGTAAAATAATTATTTTACTGATCATTTATCCAACTTTTTAGCCTTATCGGTTCATGTTCATGCTTTAGCCTTATTAGGCTCATGTCATAGGTTTGCCACTATATGGCTCATATCGAAGATTTAACCATGCTAGACTCATAATCCATGATCTAATATAGTTAATTAGCATTTTTGGAGAATCAAAATAGTAAAATCTTGATACATTACTTCAATATCTCATGTCCCAGCTGCATTAACACTTTATGAAACTAAGAAGCAAATCGGGGTGGTTTTAGCAAGGTTCGTCATTCATATCAAGTATGTAGTTGGAGTTTTCAGCGTGATGCCTCGGTAACCAATTTAGATTCAGACACTATATTTCACAAGATATTCAGCGGAAAACCAATCACAAAGATCACCAGTAAAACAGTTCGTCCTCTAACTAGTTTCCAGATCAATGAAAATTCCAATAGAATAAGTGTGTAGTTGCTGCCAAATTCCAAACTATTTTTAACAGATGACTTACAAGCTTTATGTCCGAGTCCTCTTTCCAACGCCATCGACCATTTGTTAATCCACTTCTCGAGTAAAATGTTATGACTGTTTTATTGAAGACTGTCCGTGCTGAAAAGTTGAGTCCGCTGTAGCGGAATTTAGGTCGCTATAGTGGTACCTCCATAGAGGTTAGCAGTCTGCTATAGCAGAATGATGGAACCAGAAAGCCCAGAAACAAGTTTTATAATCCCATTCTCCCTTCTTTAGTCAAAACCAGACGAGAGTTGCTCCAAAAACCCTTCTAGGCTGCTCCAAAGGTTGGGAGCCATGGGGAAGGGAGATTATGACTGAAGGAGTGCGAAACCACAGATTTTGGACTCATCATCCACCAGGGAATGCCTTCACGAATCCAGAATATGCGTTATGCAGCTATTTGGCATCCATATAGGCTAGGTTTTTTGTTGAGTAGACTTTTGACCTGTTTTCATTTCATACTGTTATGTAGATTGATGGGAGAATTCATGTTATAGGCCTTCAGGCATAGAGTCTGGAGGATGATTCTATTTGTTTTGGCTATTTATTGAATAGGGAATGATAGGATCGGGGCAACATATTCATTCGGGTGTATTTTATACTTGTTAGATTGTGTGTGATGTTAGACTCTGAGAAACTGAATTGTTGGGTAGGTTAGGGGAACTGGTAATGTTTGTGGGATGATGGAATTGCTAAGTTGTAGTGGGTTACCGAGAATATTTAAATAAGGTAAATGAGATGAACAAGCAGGGTCCGGAGTCCGTATTGTCAGGGGTGAAATCCCTAGAACGCGCTTAATTTTAAGGAAAGGAGTCTGGATTAGATGAAGATGACTATATGTATTTAAAATGATGAGTCGGGGATTAGTCTTCGAGCGGGTATAATTATACATTATTGGTCATATTTGTTGATGGTCCCAGTGGACTGGGTTTAATTGATGGAACTATGATTATTGCATGTTGGCCGGTGAAAGGCCGGGTAGTTAAACTTAAGTGTGGGATAGGTCTTAGTGTAGACCGGGATGATAAATTGAACACTTAGTTGATGGTTATGGGTCCCTAATATATACTAGATGTTCATGTATTATCACTTGGTATTGTATGTATTGTATGCTTAATGAATGATTTATGAATGTCTAACAGTCTGGTTGTCAGTCTTGTGAAATGAACTAGTTATTGTTGCTTGTTGGTTTACAAGTGTGCTGTTGTTCATTGTTGTTGACTGTTGGACTTCTGTATGACATTTGGTTGGCTCAGGTACCGTGGCTGGTGCAGGTTACTTATTGGTTGGCTCGGGTACCATGCCTAGTACATGTTACTTATTCGTTGGATCGGGTACCACGCCTGGTACATGTTACTTATTGGTTGGCTCGGGTACCATGCTTGGTACAAGTTACTTATTGGTTGGCTTAGGTACCACGCCTAGTACATGTTACTTATTGGTTGGCTCAGGTACCACGCCTGGTATATGATACTATTTGGTTGGCTCGGGTACCACACCTGGTACGAGAATTACAAATGGTTGTCTTGGGTACCACGCCTGGTACGGTTTTGCTTTGCTTGCTTTGTTGTATTCTCCACATGTTAGTTCCATGAGTGAACCGGGTTATCTATTATTGATGTCTTTATATGTGGCTCCTTGAGTGAATCAGGTTATCTGCGATTGGTTACATTGGTCCTTGAGAGGCCAGGTTGTTACACTTAAATATGGGGATGGTCCTGGGGTGAATCAGGTATCGCATGTTAACACTTAGGTGTTGGTCTAGGGATCCTTGATTGGTCCAGTAATAAAAAAGGGTAAATGTCATATTTATTATTGTTGTTGAATGATTGTTGAACCTGTTCCTGATGGTTGATAACTCAAAAGGTAGACTGAGAGTCTGGAGTTATACTACTGGCTATTATCATATGTTGTACTACTTTACTCAATGTGGGTGTACTATTTGTTCTTCACATGTTGGGTTCCTGAGGGGGACCGGGAGTGATTATTATTTGGCATATAATTGTTCCTTGAAGGGCCGGGTTAGTGTGCTTAAGTGACAATGTGGTTCTTCTATGAACCGGGGTCGTATGTTATAGGCATAGATGATGTACTAGGGATCCCTTTTTGGTCCGAGTTATGTAAAAAGGATATATATTGGTTGTCACTAAGAATTGTCCAGTTAGACTTGCTATGTGCGGTTGATAAGCTAAGAAGGAGACTTGTGGTCTGGTTATAATGTTAGCTGTTGTTACTTATTGAGTATGGCCCTGGGGTTCATTGGGGCAGTTTTGTACTAGTAGGTGGCGGTACGACAGGTGCGGCCTATGTCACTAAGTAGTGGGGTTTAGTCCGAATTGTTGAGTCATAGTGGTTGACTTGGGTAAGGGAATGGTAGTCCGAGTATGGACATAAATGTTGGCAATGGTTAAGGTGACTTGGGAAGTCTAAGGGTTAGTGTGACTTGGGAAGTCTAGGTGACAAGGTGACTTAGGAAGTCTAGGTGACAAGGTGGCTTGGGAAGTCTAGGTGTCAAGATGACTTGGGAAGTCTAGTTGTCAAGGTGACTTGGGAAGTCTAAGGGATAGGCAGGCTTGGGTTGACATTGGGTTTTTGTAAGGTGAATATTGAAGGGTTGAGTATTGTAATTAATTGTGCATTCCACTTGATTTTTTGTATGATGGTATGAGTGGATTCGGGTCGACCGATGATGCCTACCTGTACGTGTGTTTGTACTGATTCTACTCTAGCTATACCTTTTTGGGTATAGTCTGGTTGCAGGGTTGGTGATGTTTCATAGGTACACGATGATGAGAATCTCCAGCAGCTCCTACTTCTTGCTTCTATGGTGGAAGTTGTATCTTATTTTATTCTAGTATCACTCTTGTAGTAGCTCTTGTACCGGCTTAGACTAGGTTCTAGGGAGGGATGTTTTCAAATTGTAAAAGGTTTTTCCACATATCGTGTAAATGTTTTCTTGTATTAAAAAGACTTATTTCATGATTTATGTCTTTTTCCGCATTACCTGTTGGTTCGGGTGGTAAGGATTCTCCTATCAAGGTGGATTAGAGTAGGTGCCCGCATGGCCCGGTAGTTGGGTCGTGAAAAGTGGTATCATAGCCCAGGTTACCGGTCTCCCAGTACAAGAGAAAAATATCGAATAGAGTTCTGCGGATTCGTGCGTTGACGTCCACATCTAATCTCTGGGAATCTATGAAGCATTCTAGGAAACATCTCTCTTCTTTCATTCCTTTTCGTGCGGTTCATTCACTTGCTTGTATGGGTTGTGTCCAATTGGTATCTCTCGATTCCAATTGGTATCTCAACAAAGTAAAGGATGTCGTTGGACTCCGATTATGATAAGACAAGCAAGGGAAATTAGAACGGGGAAGGTTCCAATTGGTATATGGCCTGGGAGGCTATGTAAAGGAAGGATGAATCGGCTAACGGTCATCCATGAAGCGAATAAAAGGTAATGAAACTGATTTGATTGAGTGCTGAACTTTGAGACTTGAGATTGTGCTTATGTGTATTGATGTTGTTTGAATGACTACAAATGTGTAGTGTGAAATTATTTGATTGTGTTGTGGCTTGAAACCTGAAACTATGTGTATTGTACTACTTGTATAACTGCAGTCATGTAGGGTGAAATTGCTTGCCTTGTGGTGAATATTTTTGTCCGGGAGGAGTCATAACTTGAATTTGTGTGCTTTAGTTGGTAATGACTTTCTATGTGTACTTGAATGGATCAGTAAAGTGGTATTACAATTCAGAAATGGACTTGCCATTGGTAAAAATGGTAAGGGAACAAGGCTTAAGGCTGTAGGAAAACTCCAGTTTCAAGACAGTCGGGATTGGTTGGGAACCATGGGGAAAAAGGGATATTATTGCTTGAAAGCGGGAATTGTTGTAAGAAATTTTTTGTGGTAACTCATGATTGTGACTTAAGAAAATTTATTCTGTCTTTAAATTTTTTGATCTGGTTTATTGATAAATTATGGTATGCCTTAATTGGAATGGTTTGTATTACATTTGGGTATATACTTATCATTGGTATAGATGGTAAGAGAACAAAAGGGATTGACGACTGTGGGGAAGCTTTGGTTTTGGGACAGTCAGGATTAGTTGGGAACTATAGAAAGGAAAAAAAAAAGGGACTAGTAGTGTACGATAGCGGGAATATGTTATTGTACGCAATTCTGATGCATTTTGTAGCTGATTTTATGAAAATGTGGTGCTAAATTCTCAACTATGCATAGTTGAGGGTGGTCTTGAGGTTATGTTTTAAGACCATAACGTGATTTCTTATGTTAATGTTGAAACCAAGGAAGAGGAATGAGGGAATTTTGTAGAAATGGAAAATTTTCTGGGCTGCTACTGTTGGGGGTTGCCATAGCGATGTGCAAGTCGTTATAGCGGGATGGGCAGGGCATAATCCCTGTCCTGTTTTCCCCTATTTTATTTTTCATTCCCGGGTTGTTTTAAATCGCTAGTTATAAGCTAGTTGTGAGGATAAATAAGGATAGCTTGACCTCGGGTGATAACTAAAAAGTTGGTTAGTTATAAATGATGGATTGATGAGGGTTAAATAGACTAATGTAAGAGATGGTGGAAAATCTGTGTTAATGAAACCCATAGTGGTGTATTGGTTAGTGGTTATACTATAGATGGTCTATCCTTATGTGTTGATCATGGAGGGGTAAAAAGGGTCATAAGGTGGATGTCCCTATGGGGTGTAGTGTTTGGTAATATCATGTTTGTTATATCATTGTTTAGGGTCTAATTACCCAGGTTAAGATTTTTTCTCGGGTTAGGAGTTAGAATTTTAAAGCTAAGCTAGTCTCGGACGATTCTGAGCAAGGTATGGTCTAGGGAAATCAGGGTGAGGATTGAGTAATGTGTCTTGTTTTGATCTAGCTTTCCTTTTAGCTAAGACATAAAGGATTCTAGGAGACTTTTTGGAATTAAATTCGGGTAGGTAGAACTCTTAGTATGTTGGTTGACGTGAAGGGGTTTGTTCCGGAACATCAGAAAATTAAGTGTGTTGTAAAATGGGAATTTTTTGGGGAACTTTACAACTTTCTGTCCCGTGTCAAGTGCCATAGCGGTTGACACATCGCTATTGTGACCTCCACTATAGCAGAGAAATTACTGCTATAGCGGAAGTCAACGACGGTCAGCACTGTAGCATGGGAATTAAGTTTTGGTCCGTTATGTTTGAAATTCTTTCGCTCTGGTATTTCAATGAGGCCCAGGATTTCTTGGGCACTCGAGGAGGAGTAATCTAACTGGTCTCGTACAGCTCAAAGGAAGAAATTCCTTGACAGAGCAGAATCGAATTAAACTTCGGTTGAGCTTGGGTACACCCGGGGGATTTAAGAGTTTCGGTGGTTCGCATAAGGCTATTTTAATGATGTCATGGTAGAGCGTTAAGGTTCTAGGGGATGGTTCATTCTTTTCCTTCTGCCTTAGAGATCATTCAGGGACGAAGGATGGGTAAATTGATATCTGTTGTAATGACCTATTCCATCGTTACTGTAATTATCTATGGCCAAGGCAGGTGCCTCTCATTCGTAACAGGAGTTAGGATTAATTCTTTAGTATGAGAGTACATTTGTTATGTACTGAGGTCATACAATACTTCTACACAAAGTTAAGTTTAAAGTTTCCTTATCGATTTAGTTTCGGGTTAAGTTCAAACTAGGGTCAACTTCAAACGAGTATTCCTCCTAGAATATAAGGAATTAAGGGTCCTAATACCCACCAAATTAAAGATCTCTGAGTCCTCTTTCCAACACCACTAACCATTTGTTAATCTGCTTCCCGAGTAATAAGTTATGACTATTTTACTGAAGACTGTCCATGCTAAAAAGTTGAGTCCGCTGTAGCGGAATTTAGGTCGCTATAGAGGTGCCATAGCGGTTGGCAGTCCGCTATAGAGGAATGACGGAACCAAAAAGCCCAGAAATGGGTTTTATAATCCCATTCTCCCTTCTTTAGTCAAAAACAGACAGAGTTGCTCCAAAAACCCTTCTAAGCTACTCCAAAGCTTGGGAGCCACGGGGAAGGGAGATTCCAGCTGCAGGAGTGCGAAACCACAGATTTTGGAATCATCATCCACCAGGGAACGCCCTCACGGAGCCAGAATATGAATTGTGAAGCTGCTTGGTGGCCAAGTAGGCAATGTTTTTCATTGAGTATACTTTTAACCTATTTTCATTTCATACTGTTATGTAGAATGACGGGAGAATTCATGTTATAGGCCTTCAGGCATGGAGTCTAGAGGATTATTCTATTGGTTTGTCTATTGATTGAATAGGGAATGATAGGATCGGGGAAACATTTTCATTTGGGTGTATTTTATACTTGTTAGATTGTGTGTGATGCTAGACTCTGAGAAACTAAATGGTTGGGTAGGTTCGGGGAATCGGTAATATTTGTGGGATGAGGGAATTGCTAAGTTGTAGTGGGTTCCCAAGAATATTTAAATAAGGTAAATGAGATGAACAGGTAGGGTCCGAAGTCCGTATTGTCAGGGGTGAAATCCCTAGAACGCGCTTAATTTTAAGGAAAGGAGTCCGAATTAGATGAAAATGACTATATGTGTTTAAAATGGTGAGTCGGGGATTAGTCTTCGGGCGGGTCTAATTATACATTATTGGTCATATTTGTTGATGGTCCCATCAGCATACTGGGTTTAATTGATGGAACTGTGATTAATGCATGTTGGCTTGTGAGAGGCCGGGTAGTTGAACTTAAGTGTAGACCGGGATGACATGTTGAACATTTAGTTGATGGTTATGGGTCCCTAATATGTAATAGTTATTCATTGTTGTTGACAGTTGGATTTCTGTGTGATATTCGGTTGGCTCATTTACCACGCCTGGTACAGGTTACTTATTGGTTGGCTTGGGTACCACGCCTGGTACAAGTTACTTATTGATTATCTCAGGTACCACGCCTGGTACAGGTTACTTATTGGTTGGCTCGGGTACCACACCTAGTACAGGTTACTTATTGGTTGGCTTGGGTACCACGCCTGGTACAGGTTACTTATTGGTTGGCTTGGGTACCACGCTTGGTACAGGATACTATTTGGTTAGCTCAGGTACCATGCCTGGTACGAGAATTACAAATGGTTGGCTCGGGTACCACGCCTGGTACGAGTTTGCTTTACTTGCTTGGTTGTATTCTTTACATATTGGTTCCATGAGTGAATCGGGTTATCTGTTATTGATGTCTTTACATGTGGCTCCTTGGGTGAACCGGGTTATCTGTGATTGATTACATTGGTCCTTGAGAGGCCAGGTTATTACACTTAAATGTGGGGATGGTCTTGGAGTGGACCGGGCATTGCATGCTAACACTATGGTGTTGGTCTAGGGATCCTTGATTGGTCCGGTAATGAAAAAGGGTAAATGTCATATTTATTATTGTTATTGAATGATTGTTGAACTTGTTCCCGGTGGCTGATAAATCAAAAGGTAGACTAAGAGTCTAGAGTTATACTACTAGTTGTTATCATATGTTGTACTGCTTTACTCAATGCGGGTGTACTATTTGTTCTTCACATGTTGGGTTCCTGAGAGTGACCGGGAGTGATTATTATTTTGCATATAGTTGGTCCTTGAAGGGTCGGGTTAGTGTGCTTAAGTGACAAGGTGGTTCTTCAATGAAATGGGGTCGTATGTTATAGGCATAGATTATGTACTAGGGATCCTTGTTTGGCCTGGGATATGTGAAAAGGATATATGTTGGTTTTCACTAAGAATTGTCAATGTCAGTTAGTCTTGCTACGTGTGATTGATAAGCTAAGAAGGAGACTTGTGGTCTGGTTATAATGTTAGCTGTTGTTACTTGTTGAGTATGTCCCTGGGGTTTATTGGGGAGGTTTTGTACTAGTAGGTGGCGGTACGACAAGTGCGGTCTACGTCACTAAGTAGTAGGGTTTAGTCTGGGTTGTTGAGTCATAATGGTTGACTTGGATAAGGGAATGGTAGTCCGGGTATGGACATGGATGTTGGCAATGCTTAAGGTGACTTGGGAAGTCTAGGTTACAAGGTGGCTTGGGAAGTCTAGGTGTCAAGGTGACTTGGAAAGTCTAGGTGTAAAGGTGACTTGGGAAGTCTAAGCGATAGGCAGGCTTTGGTTGACATTGGGTTTTGGTAAGGTGAATAATGAAGGGTTGAGTATTGTAATTAATTGTGCATTCCCTTGATTTCGTATATGATGGTGTGAGTGCATTTGGGCCGACCGATGATGCCTACCATTACGTGTGTTTGTACTGATTCTACTCTTGCTAAACCTTTTTGGGTATAGTCTGGTTGCAGTGTTGGTAATGTTTAATAGGTACACGCTGATGGGAATTTCCTGCAGCTCCTACTTCTTGCTTCTATGGTGGAAGTTGTGTCTTATTTTATTTTAGTATCACTCTTGTAGTAGCTCTTGTACCGTCTTAGACTAGGTTCTAGGGAGGGATGTTTTCAAATTGTAAAAGGTTTTTCCGCATATCTTGTAAATGTTTTCATGTATTAAAAAGACTTATTTCATGATTTATTTCTTTTTTTCAGCATTACCTGTTGGTTCGGGTGGTAAGGGTTCTCCTATCTAAGTGGATTAGAGTAGGTGCCCGCATGGCCCGATAGTTGGGTCGTGATAGATTGCTACCTTCAGTGCTCTCATCTTGTGGAGTGAATAAGTGAGGGTACCTTGCCTTCATATCTTCCTCCGATTCCCAGGTAGCTTTCCCAACCTTTTTATTTCTCCACAACACCTTTATCGAAACAATTTCTTTGGTCCTCAACTTGCGAACTTGAAGTTCCAATATCTCAATGGGAATTTCTTCATAATTCAAGGAGTCTTTTACACCGATATTCTCTATAGGAACTATGAGGGAAGGGTCCCCTACACACTTTTTGAGCATGGAAACATGGAACACTGGGTGAACAAAAACTAAGTCCTTAGGCAACTCTAACTCATAAGCAACCTTCCCGACTCTTCTCAAGAATTGGTAAGGACCAACGTACCGAGGACTAAGCTTTTATTTTTCCCCAAATCACATAACACCTTTCATAGGTGAAACCATCAAGTATACCCAATCACTCACATCGAACTCTAAATCCCTATGTCTCACATCAGAATATGACTTCTAGCGGCTCTGTACAGTTCTCAACCTTCCTGGAATAACCTTAACCTTATCCATAGCTTGGTGAACCAAATCTGGTCCCAACAACTTAGCTTCACCT
This sequence comes from Jaltomata sinuosa, assembly GCA_003996215.1. Classification (NCBI taxonomy): domain Eukaryota; kingdom Viridiplantae; phylum Streptophyta; class Magnoliopsida; order Solanales; family Solanaceae; genus Jaltomata; species Jaltomata sinuosa. Next base: position 14,825 of record QJPP01007665.1, on the reverse strand, counting down.
ACTTCGTACCAACCTATTGGAGACCGATATCTTCGCCGATACAGGGCCTCTAACGGCGCTATATGAATACTAGAGTGATAGTTGTTATTATAAGAAAACTCTATAAGAGGTAGGTGATCATCCCAGTTACATTTGAAGTCTAAAGCGCAAGCTCTCAACATGTCCTCTAGTATCTAGATGGTACACTCCACTTGGCCATCATTCTGAGGGTGGAAAGCGGTACTGAGATTCACTTGCGTCCCCAAACCTTTCTGAAAAGAACTCCAAAAGTGAGCAGTGAACTAGGTGCCTCTGTCCAAAATAATCGACACGAGGGTCCCATGCAACCTGACAATCTCCCGAATATATAACCTAGCATAATCCTCGGTAGAATCTGTCACCTTGACAGGAAAGAAATGGGCTGCAATAGTCATCCTGTCTACTACTACCAAATTGAATCATACTGACGGCGAGTACGCGGTAGACCTATTATGAAGTCCATATTTTTCATCTCCAACTTCTACTCTGGAAGGGCTATATTTTGGTCCAAACCACTAGGTCTTTGGTGTTCAACTTTAACCTTCTGGCAATTCAGACACTTAGCAACAAATTCGAAAATATTCTTCTTCATGTTATTCCACAAATAAATCTCTCTTAAGTCATGGTACATCTTTGTAGATCCCGAATGAACAGAATACCTAGAGTGGTGCACTTCTGACATAATCTCTCTCGGAGCCCATCAACATCCGGAACACATAATCTAATTTGATACCTTAAAATACCATCTCCTCCTTGCTCAAAATCCATAACCCTTTGGTTGCAAACCTCCTCTTTCAGCTGTAACAAAATGGGGTCATTGTTCTGTTTCTCTTTATCTTCCAACACAAAAGATGATTCAGATGTATTTTTAACAACTGCACCACCATTTTCGAAATCTATGAGTCGGACTCCTAGATTTCCAAGCCGATGAATATCTTTTGTGAGCCCTTTCTTTCTTTCCTCTACATGAGCAAGACTTCCCATGAATAACCTATTAAGTGCATCTGCAACCACATTCGCTTTACCAGGATGATAAAACAAACTCATATCATAATCCTTAAGCAGCTCAAGCCACCTCCTCTACCTGAGATTCAACTCCTTCTGAGTAAAAACATATTGCAGGATCTTGTGGTCAGTGAAAATATCAACATGTACCCCATAGAGATAATGACGCCAAATCTTCAGAGCGAACACCACTGGTGCCAACTCAAGATAATGAGTCGTATAGTTCTTCTCATGGTTCTTAATCTGTCTAGAGGCATAAGTTATGACCTTACCGTTCTGCATCAAAACTCACCCGATATCGACTCTCGAGTCATCACAATAGATAACAAAACCATTTGTTCCCTCTGGTAGGGTCAACACAGGAGTAGAAGTCAATCGAATTTTCAACTCTTGAAAGCTCTTCTTACAGGCTTCGGACCACTGGAACTTAGCTTTCTTCTAGGTCAGCTTTGTCGATAGAGCGGTAATAGATGAAAAACCTTTCACGAATCTTCTGTAATAACCAGCCAAGCCCAAGAAACTCCTAATCTCAGTCGGTGTTGTGGGTCTAGGCCAATATTTCACAGCCTCAATCTTTTGGGAATCCACCTTGATCCTCTCACTAGAAATGATGTGACCAAGTAAAGTCACTAAATCTATCTAGAATTCACACTTGAAAAACTTAGCATACAACTCATGGTCTTTAAGTGTCTGAAGCACGATCCTGCGATGGTTGGCATGCTCATCATCACTTCGGGAATAGATGAAAATATCATCAATAAAGACAATCATGAACATATCAAGGTACTTCTTAAACACCCTATTCATGAAGTCCATAAAATCTACAGGAGTGTTAGTCAAACCAAAGGACATGACTAGAAATTCAAAGTGACCATACCGGGTTTAGAAAGCTATCTTTGGAATATCACATTCTCTGACCTTCAGCTGATGGTAGCCAGACCTGAGATCTATTTTAGAAAAACACCGCCCTGGAGCTGATCGAACAAGTCCTCTATCTTGGGAAGAGGATACTTATTCTTTATAGTTACCTTGTTCATCTGGCGATAATAAATGCACATACGAAGGGAACCATCCTTTTTACGCACGAATAAGACATGAGCACCCCAGGGTAAGACACTAGGTCGAATGAACCCCTTATCAAGGAGATTTTTTAACTGATCCTTCAACTCTTTCAACTCTGTAGGAGCCATTCTATATGGAGGAATAGATATAGGCTGAGTGTCGGGAAGAATATAAATCCCAAATTCTATTTCTCTATCAGGAGGGACTCTAGGGAGATCATCAGGGAAACTACTGGATACTTATTAACAACAGAAACAGACTTGAGTAATGGAACTCTACTTTGGAATCCTTGACCTGGACTAGGCGATAGATATACCCCTTGGAAATTATTTTGCAAGCTTAAGATAAGATATGAATTTTTTTTAGGCACAACTGGGCTACCCTTCCACACCAAAACTGGCTCATCGAGAAACTGGAATGTGACTACCTTGGTTCTACAATTAATGGTGGCATAGCATGAGTATAGCTAGTCCATACCCAAAATGAAGTCAAAGTCCACCATGTCCAACTCAACCAAGTCAACTATGGTGTCTCTATGGAGGACAGTTACCATACAATTTCTATAGAGTTGCCTAGCAACAATAGATTCACCAACATGAGTAGAAACAGAGAAAGGCTCGAGAATTTGATCTGGGGAGATCCTAAATTTCATGGAAACATAAGGGATTACAAAGGATAGAGTGGTACCAGGATCAAGCAACACATAAACATCATGACAGAAAACTTGTAACATACCAGTAACAACATCATGAGAAGCTTCAAATTCCTGGCGATTGCCCAAAGCATACAAACGATTTTGAGTTTTGCTGATTCTTGAAGTAGTACCTCGACCCGCTGGGGCAGCAGAAACAGAAGATTGGATCTATTGCCCCCATTTCCCTTCCTTGACGATGGGTATTCTGCCTGAATATGGACCCACTGCCCATATCTATAACACACACCCTTGCCAAAGCGACACTCTACACGCAAGATATAATGGAATCCACTGACTACCACTTCCTTGAGACTGAGAATTTTGAACTCTAAAATTCTGATTAGTCTGAACTCGATGGTCAGTCTTAGGCCTGGGTGTTGGCTTACTAGCCGAAGATGGAGTAGGTCTAGATGACCTCTTGTGAAAGAAAGTCCTATTTTTATTTCCTGATCGTTGCTGATTAGATTCATTACCTGCTTATTTGACCTCTTGTTTTGAAATTCCTCTCTATCCTTCTATTTTTCCTTCTCGATGTGCTGAGCATACACCATTAATCGGCCCATATCCATATCACTTACTAGTAATGCTACCTTGTACTCCTTCTTTACATGTTTTGCAACTCCAGACACAAATTTCAACATCCTAGCCCTTATTGTTGACAACACCTCTGGAGCATATCGTGACAACTGAGTGAATTTGAGGCCGTATTCTCTCACACTTATCTTTCCTTGTTTCAAATTCACAAACTCCTCCACTTTGGCCTCTTTTAGCTCCTGCGGAAAAAAAGTGGTCAAAGAATGCATCCATGAAATTATCTCACTTTGCACGAGATGCCTCTTCACCACTAGATAACTCCCACTATTTATACCAAATACTAGCAACATTTTTCAGCTGGTAGGAAGAAAGTTCAACCCCCTCCATTTCGCTAGTATGCATAACCCTCAGAATCTTCTGAATCTCCTTAATAAAATTTTGAGGATCCTCATCAACCCTGGACTTTGTAAACTCTGGTGGATTCATCTTGAAGAACTCTGAATTCAGGAGGTGTCAGAGGAGTCATGAGAACTGGAGCTGGTAGGGACATAACGGCTAGTCTGAGATGCTATAATATGTGTGAGCATCTGAATGGCTTGTCTGAACTCAACATTAGTAGCATCAGTGCCCGGAGGCTGAGTAGATGACCTGGGACCCTTCACAGGAATTGTTGGCCTATATGGAGCCTCTATACTAGCATTTTGGCCATAAGCGCAGTCCCTATTCCTATTCTGCATCACATGGTTTGGAGGCACTGTTGTAGCATTGGTCTCAGTATGTAACCTAGCATTGGTAGTGGTCCTCTGGCTAGCAGTTCTTTTTGGAGGCATGATCTAAAATATGTGGTAGCACGGATTAGAATAATTTTACAGAGTTATACTTTATTGCACGAACTAGAGTATGAAAGAATGGAAAACAATTCCTAAATGCCCTGTAGCCTCCTGATTATAAGTGTGGCACACTTCACACCCAGAATTAGGACTCTACTAGATACGACTTCATAGACTCCCTAAGACACTTGAACTCTGTGCTTTGATACTAAGTTTGTCACGCCCCGAGCTGAGGCCATGGACGTGGCACGCACCCGACACTATTGCTAGTACACGTGAACGTTCTGGCATATCACATGAGCATGAAACTATAATAATTGAACAAAGAGGAAAATAATATGAAGTTAAAACACGATCTCTTAAAGGAGGAAAGTTTTCATCATAATACATTAAGACTACATACATATGTTAAACTGAAAGTTATAAACCCAAATTCTGAAAAACAAGATCAATTGTTTGACATATGACATAATTTGTGAAGCCTCTACTAAATGATAGAAATCTGCCAGGACAAGGCCCCAGTATACCCTTAATACTGAAATAAACATAAGAAAACTAATACATCTAACTTTCCCCTGGAGGAAAGGAGGCTCACCAATAGCAGAAGAGAGGGATCCTAGTAATATGCCTAGTCACGGACCTGAGAGCCTGAACCTGCATCATAAAATAATGTAGCGTCACAGACGATCAATACATTAAATGTATTGGTATACAAAACCACAAAAAGGGAAACAGTAAAGCAATAAAATACAATAGCATAAGTTGAAGTCATATTTGTCAACGTAAAGTGAATTAAACTTTTTAGCTATTTATGGGAGCAAGTGGTGAACCGACATCAACCACCATGTGAGCACTTGGAATGGGAGCGCATGGAGTCTGATCTCAGCCCAATCATCTAAGCCACCCTATACCTTGCCGGGCATAGAATATGACATGACATGATTTTCTAGCAAGGATCCATAGTTATCCCTTTTCGGGACACATGAAGAAAAAAAGAGTTATCCGACTTGCGAAAAGATCTCTATCCTATGTCGACAAATGTAGTTTTGGGCATTGATCATTTAAACTTATGCCTTCTTGGTCAACCAGCTAACTCCCTTAAGATCATACTATAAAATAATTATTTTACTGATCATTTACCCAAATTTTTAGCCTTACCGGATCATGTTCATGCTTTAGCCTTATTATGCTCATGTCATAGGTTTGCCACTTTAGGGCTCATATCGAAGATTTAACCATGCTAGACTCATAATCCACGATCTAATATAGTTTTAATTAGCATTTTTGGAGAATAAAAATAGTAAAATCTTGATACACTGCTTCAATATCTCATGTCCCAGCTGCATTAATGCTTTATGAAACTAAGAAGCAAATTGAGGTGGTTTTAGCAAGGTTCGTCGTTCATATCAAGTAGTTGGAGTTTTTAGCGTGATGCCTTGGAAAACAATTTAGATTCAAACAATATAGTTCACAATATATTCAGCGAAAAACCAATCACAAAGTTCATAAGCAAAACAGTTCGTCCTCTAACTAGTTCCCAGATCGATGAAAATTCCAACATAATAAGTGTGTAGTTGCTGCCAAATTCCAAACTGTTTTTAACAGATGAATTTTAAGCTTTATATACTCCATAAGTTTCATGATGTATAACAATCACAAATCTGGCAGAAATTTACAGAATTTATGTAATTCACAACACTTATCGAATATTCATGAACTGGTGAGTTGTTTCCAGATTTCAAGCAATTTGTGAAAAAAAATGCAATTAATTGATAAGGACGGGGAATTCCTTCAACCCTAGACCTCTTGAGGGTAATTTGAATTTTAGGGGAATAAAATTTGATGAAATAGATGAGAGAAGTAGTTCTACATACCTCAAACGTTCGGAGAACTAGTGATCGAAAGTGAGGGAATATTAGCCTTGAGTCTTTGAGCCATATCTTGGATTTCTTACGTCTGTTTTGGAGAAGAAGAAGTGACGAATGTTGAATGATGAAACAGTGTATCAAATCATATGGAAAGGATGGATTTTTAATAGTTTGGGGTTAAGGAAAAAGAAAAAGATGAGATTGCCCCTAAGGGAGTTTAATAGCCGATGGGGCTGCCTATTTGGCTTGTTTCTCCTCTTTGTTCTCATGGTTTAATCCCATACAACCTCCAAAACATATACAAATCATTTCAAGATGATTTCTAACTAAATTCAAAGCACTAAATGCTCATTTACGCAACCATAACACCTCAACTTGTAACTACAACTTAAACTTAAAGCGTGGGGTGTAACACAAGGAATTCCAGAAATTGAACAATTAGCAAGATTGTTGCCGTCCCCTAGGGATACACTTATAAACCAAACCTCACAGCTCTTTCTTGTAAGTTCTTGTTCCAGATATCTGTTTAAGTAACTGATTTCCAATTCCTTTAAATACCAAAGTGGAGACATTCGTTGTGGCGAACCTATGGTCACTAAATGTTTTGGGCTTTCACAACGTCTTATTTCATGTGTGAAAAAAAGAATGCTACCTTCTAGATTCCCCTAGGGAAGACTTGTAATAATATATTCTAAGATCATCCGTACATTTTGACTTGTTGGATTTCTGTTGGGATAGGACTTTGAAGGGGATCTATACCAAAATCTAAATGTGGATGATCCAAGGGTGCGCCACAGAACAAATGAGACAATCCAAACCATGTTCCAGTATGTAGGCAGACATTTCTTGAACCTCAGTATCATTTGTATCTTGATGGGCTGCATCAGCGGCATTATTCAGCTAGATCTCTTTGTCAAATCAGAAGTTTTTTTTCTTTCAAAGATCTGACTGAGTTTTTCCAAAATATGCCTTCTTAACATCAACATGAGCAAGCTAGTGCAAACATTAGACAACAGAACAAAACTAAACTTACGGACGTGCATGGTAAGAAATTAAATAACATATTCCTTTCTTGAGACTTTAACTTGTTGATGTTTTAGTTCCAATACCAACTTGTTTCACACCAAAATAATTAACTGACTAGCTCTTTCATTTTGTGTTATTATTGTAATATTATCCAAAAATATTAATGTGAAATTTAACAGGTGCAAAAAAAGCTTCAACACTTGTCAAGTTTCATTTCAAATCATAGCAAAAAAAGTGCAAGCTTGTATGTCAGTGTAGGGATAATGTGACATTTAGAGAATTCCTAATATAAAGAAATCCGTAAAAAGACAAATGATTGAGTGTTGGATTGAGATGAGGCCATATGGATGTTGAGGATTCATATCACAGATTCTAATTAATTATTGTTGTATGGCAGAGAATGTTCGGTTGCTGACTTTACAAACTAGACGAGAGAATTTTTAATATCATTTGTTAAAAGAAGAATCAAAATCTTATTTTTGATATGATAATAATTTTATTATTGTAAAGGATAAGAAAACACAAACTCGCTTAGTCCTAGTCGAAATGACTTTATTCCCGATTGTGATATCCATGTTGAAGAAACTTCTAACCTGGAGCAACAACAGTGAATGTCACCGGGAATATGGGGATGAGTGTTTCTTTTGCACCATCAATTGTAGAATATAGAGGTTCTCATGAATCGTCCATCGGGGTAAGTTATCTGCTTTTTCACCTTGAATCTGAAATTTTGTCTTCCTGCAACACGGATAGACCTTGAATGTTGTTTTACCCTTATAAGCATTCAGTGTTTATGAAGCCTTCCAATGAAAATGATTGGGATTTCTCTTCAACAAAATGATGTTGCACAAAGCCAAACACAAGGTGAAACATCTCTACCTATTTGATCTTTATCTAAGTCAATTATATTTCGTCTCCTGTGCTTTGTGCTCGATGAGAAGCTTCCCATATTTATAGTATCTGGAAATCAAGGTTCTTACTTGATCATTAGATTTTTTACTTTCTCCTTATGTAGTGGATTCCTTACAACTCACATCTTCTTTAACATTTGGTGTTTTTGTTATTCTTTCTTAGGTGGATAATAGTGGTGTATCTCAAGCTCTGGAGTATCTTGATTTGGAAGGAACATTTGCAAATGTAACATTTGCAAATGTAACATTTGATCACCTTAGAGTAATAGTGCTAGAAAATATTAGAGGGCTCATCTGCAACTGGTCAAGCTTCTCTCAGCCAAGTCTCCGGTTCTTCTAAGAATAATAATTGAAGCATCGATCTATCAAGTTAATGGATGTATAAAATCACTAATTGAGCGATCAAAATTTCAGTCTGCATCACCTAAAACAGAAGTTGTCTTCCAATTAAGTAAAAGGATATGATTACAATCCTCTTTGATCTTCACCCTACTTTAATCAAACCACATCTTTGGCTAAATCATTTTGGAAGTTGAAGCGAATAGATAGAAAGAGGAGTGTTCATGTAGTAGTAGTATATCGCAATGTTTTGCATTACCAAAAGTTGATCAGGGTATTTAGGATTGATGTTTTGACTATTCTGTTAATTTTCTTATGTTATGGTCATAAATATGTGTTCTTTCATCAGACAAAGGATGAGTAATTATATTTTGTGTAGAGTGTCATGATTCAACAATATTTTATTTTATTCATCATTTGCACAAATGCGAATTTGGCTTGCAAAGGTGTCTACTAGACAAGTGATCACTGATATATTTAAAGAGCTATAAACGAATTTTGCCTGTAATCTAAATCATATTATACTAGGAAAAAGGGTCTGATATACCCCTCAACTTTGCGATTTAGAGCTGATACACTCCTTGTTAAAGCGGCTCACATATACCCATACCATTATAAAAATGGTCAAGATATACTTTTCGGCTGACGGAAATGAAAAATTGGTTTTAAATTTATTATTAATACAAAATTCATATAGCGGTATATTTGACCTTTATCGCAAAGTTCATGGATATATTTGATTCTTCTGACACATGAATTTTTTTTTGGGCCTTCTTTAATTCAATAACTAATTTTAATTAATTATCTTGATGATCAAATTTATTTTTCCACTCATCTTCTTGCAAAACCTACCATAGATTCCTCGATCTTTCTTGTAGATACAAAAAATACCGTAAAATTTTTTTTTAACTTTTTCTTTCTTTTTTCTCTTTTATTCCATTGACACTTCTTTATTCTTATTTCTCATACTCTCACACTAAAGAATGAAGGAAAAAAATAAAATAAGAACAAGACTCAGATAATAATAAGAAAATAGATTCATAAGGGAGATATTAACACTCCAAATTAACCATTGATTCAAAGAAGTCAAAAAAAAGTTCACATTTGAAAAGGATCAAATATACCCGTGAACTTTGCTAGAAGAAACAAATATATCCCTATCTGAATTTTATTTTAATGAAAAATCAAAAAAAGAAAATTTAAAATCAATTTTTTCACTTCTCAACCTACATTTAGTGCTTTAGATTGGTGGATGTTCTGTCTCCTTATTAATTCCTGTTAAAAAGTGATTTGTTTAAATTACTGTGAATTCATTCATATGCCAAATCGTACGGATTTCTCATGCATTCCTTCGGTTGTAAGTTCTGAACAGTTTCCCATTAATATAAGTTATACCTGCTTTCGTACTAGCTACAACACTTGGATATGCCCTAGAAAGAGATCGGTAATATCTATTTATCTTCCTTTACACTACCAAAGTTACTTTTCCTGTTTCATATGCGCATTGTAAGTTGACATAAATTAGATTCTTAACTAGCTCTGAAGTAATGAAATATTTTTAATTAATATGTACATATAATCACAATTTAAGCATTAGCAATTAGGAACTCGTTAGTGAAAATTGCTTGACAATATGTCACTGTTCTTCTGCTAAAATTTATTTTATATCTGACAGTTAGACTTTGTAAAAAAATGTTCTCTTCCTTAGAGGGCTCCTATCCATCCTATTTAACCAAGTGAAATAAGAGTACTTGTATGCAACATTTGTAATCTCAAAGGCAATATATGTAACAGGAAACAAGGAAGAGATAACACCAATTATCAGAAAAGATTTAAATCCCTTGTCATCACCATAAGTTTTCAAGCAAAATATCCGGTAAAAGATTGTCACAAAATAGACAAGAAACTAACAACAAAGTTCTCAAAGCTGAAGAAATTAAAATGAAACTGTAATTGGTAACATCTTGTCATCATCTGAAACAGTCCAAGATCATGTATGACATATCACTCCATCTGCATAAGAAAAAAGCAAAAATGTTCGACACCTACCATCATGAGAAATAAACACAAAGTTGTTGTCAAAGACTAATTATTCCATGCATCAAAACTGAATCTGAGCAATCAGAGACACCACCACACAGTCTAAACATATGAGTTTGTTCTTAGTGTTGGCACGAAGTACTTGTCTATTTAAAAACATGTTGTGTAGGCACTCAAGAGGCTACTCATTTAAATTATATTTGTTTTTACCTAGGTTTCTATCTACTATATTGTCACGACCCAATTTCTCGGTCATGATGGCACCTACAATCCCCGGTAGGTGAACCAATCCCCGTAGCCCAGAACAGTTAGTAATGGGCTACTATCTAACAAATAAGAGAACAAGATGAAGAGAACAGATAAAAGGACTATAAATATATACATATGCGGAAACTAAACCAAACCCCAAGACCTGGTATCATAGTATAGAGCCCAAACTACTTACATGGAGTGCAAATAATCCAAAATAATATATACAGATGTCTCTGAATGGTAATAGTGTACATGAAGCAAAAGATAAACTAAAGCTAAGCTTCGATCGCCAAGAGCTCACCCTCAGTCTGAAGTAGTCCCCAACAGATCTCCAAGCACGAATCACAACGATCTAACGGCGATGGCCCACGCTAGGATCTGCACCCAAAGATGTAGGGGGTAGGGGTGAGCACCAAATGCGAAGCATAAGGTACCCAGTAGGTATCATAGGCCGACTGGGCACATATAAGATAAAAGCGTAGTAATAGACAGAATAGAAGCAAGCAGTCACATAAGTCAACGAAAGGTACACAGGAACTAGCCCAGAGGGAAATCAACAGAACCACATGTGAGGCTAGTAAGCAGAATATACACACCATAGGCACAGGTGAAAGTAAGAAACAACGCACCTGGGGTCCTTGCAATAACAGTGTATATAAAATAAGTTTACGGAATGGACGGTATACCGGTAACCTCAAGTGTAAGAAGAGGAGAAAAAGAGTAATGATAGGCATGCTCAGAGACACGAATCAAACTCAACTAATCATACAATTCTCATACTTATCAATAATAGAGAACAATTATGTAAGTAAATAGCAAAAGTCTACCTACAGTCCCCCGGCCGCCCATACAACCGAGGAACACAAACAAGTGAAAACAAACCCTCCGGCATCCCATACTACCGGAGCGTACAACAAACAAACAACAACAAGGGTGGAGCCTCAAACAATGAATGATATGATGCATGAAGATCTTAAGTGAAATGGTATCTCTGTATGTACCTCCGCCGGCGCCGACCCGGCCCAGCAAGTAGGTTCCATGGAAGGACACTGCCCGTATACCTCTACTCCACCGTATACCCCTCCTCCGGCACACGCAGCCCGTAGCCCCTGGCCCGGATGGCAAGGTCCATAGAGGTCCCAGACCCCATACTAAATCTCAGTATCAGAACATGTATCAAGATAGAGACCCAGTCTCGATATCAAGATAGAGACCCAGTCTCGAATATGCATGCCCAGACCCTGTCCAGGACTAAAAATAGTAGGAAAATATCTCAAAAACCCCTCCAAGGGTGCCCGGGCGTAGCCGGGTCTAAACAATAAAAAGTCATCTTAGGTGCTCGGTCCGACCGAGGCTAAAAATCATCTCAAGTAACAAGAAAACTCAACTAGCACCCCGGCCCTGCCGAGTCTAGCGATAATCGTAAAACTGATGATTTTAAACATAATTTTACTTTCTTGCCCAAAAATATTCACAAGTTAAATCAAACCATTTCCAAATTATTTCCATAAAAAATGGCCCCCCCGGGCCATGCAAGGTTTAGAAAATGGTGTCAGTAGGCCCGAAGCCCAAACCGTAGTAAAACATGTATAAACCTCTTTATATGCATGAAAATGGTATGATCAAACACAATAGCTGCCCAGCAGCTCAGAATCAACCTATCGACCCTGCACAGGCCCACAGCTACTCAGCAAGCATAACCAGCCTAGAAGGATAATTCTATGCCCGGGACTCGCGGACATTCCCAAAATCCCACCTTCTATGTTCCAGAGTCAACAAGGCCTCACAGGACCACAAGGGTCAATAAAATATATCGACAAATACTACAAGCAACGGAGGAACAAAAGTAGGCAAACATGAATAAAGCGGTCAAGGTCTGTGGTACCAACCTAATAAACCAACCCAAGGATGCCCATAAATACAATTTTATTCTATATATGCGGAGTCTAGGGAAAATAAACCGTAACCTACCTGTCGTCCGATGACAAGCTTGAACCTCTCCGAAAAATCCCCAACACGAAATCAAACTTGAACTCGGGCTTGAATAACTTGACGTCGATAATTGATTTCTCTTTTCGGTGCTCAAATATAAGAGCAAAACAAGAACAACAATGCTTTCTCCACCAAATATCCCTTCATTAATGCTTCAGGAGCTAATATACATAAGTATATATACAACATTCATGGCTAAGGATGATAATAAATTATTGGTTAGTAACCCACTTGCTAACAGAAAAGGCAGCGTTTTGGCATATACTAATGCCACCACTAAAGTATGGTTATGGTGTCCACTCCCTCCACTTCCACGTGGAGGTAGAGGTGGCACCAAGATATTCATTCCCCAATACGTATATATTCGGGTATTGCATAAGTTTGTAGTATAATAAATATAATTTTTGAATATACCATAATCATTAAAAAATTATTTCGAATCAAACCTACTATATTATAATAATAAATTTTGACATAACTAAATTTACTATCTCCGTTAAAATATTACAATATATAAAAACCTTATAAAATAATTACCTGTACAATTATAACATATCAAAAATATTTTCCATAAACCTTTAAAATATTTTAAAAAGGTAATAATAATATAATTTTCTTCCAAATTCGACTTTTAAATAAAATATTTTCAAATATAAGCGCGATGCTAATAAAATTCTTAAGCTTAGGCTCGTAATTCACCAACGCACGATTTTGATACTCAAGAATTCTCTCGGGATCCTCCCTTATGTTTTCTCACTGTTTCGGAACTGAAATGGCGTTTTAAAACGTGAAGTTGAGGCTTAGATCGAGTTTAACCCGACCCGGTTCGCGACCCGGTTCGTAACCCATTTTCTGCCAGACAGTCCGCGGTAAAACAGTCATAACTTTTTACTCCGAGATCAGTTGGACGTGAGGTTTTGTGCGTAGGAAACTAGACTCGTAGACCTTCGATTTGGTATTTCGGGGGACTTATAACCCTTTATATATTGAGAGAAAATCCCTGAGACATTTGACCCAAAGTTCAGAAAATTTATCAAAGAAACTTACGATCAAACAAATGGACCCGGCGCCGAAATACCGGTCCCGACGAGCCTTAACGGTTCAAGGAAAACGTATACGTGGAAATAACCGGAAGGGTCATTACATCATCCACTACTAAAAAGGACTTTCATCCTCGAAAGTCAAGGTCAAGGGGATACCTGAAGGCTAAAATAGCTGCGGATACTGATCCCGCATATCTCTCTTGGTCTCCCAGGTAGCCTCCTCGACTGGACGGTGCCTCCACGAAGCTTAACAACCGGGATCTCTTGAGACCTCAATCTCCTAACATCTCTGGCCAAAATAGTTGTCGGCTCCTCAACAAAGGCTAAATCCTCACCCAACTGAACTGAATCCCACTGCAACATATGAGACTCATCTGGGACATACCGACGCAACATTGAAACATGAAATACAGGATGTATAGCTGAAAACATCGGAGGCAAGGCTAGCTGATAGGCAACGCTACCAACCCTCTGAAGAATCTCAAACGACCCAATGTACTTGGGGCTAAGCTTGCCCCGCCTACCAAATCTCATCACGCCCTTCATGGGTGATACCCGGAGAAACACCAAGTCACTGACACTAAACTCCAAGGCACGAAGCCTACGATCAGCATAACTCTTCTGCCTGCTCTGAGCTTCCCGAAGTCTATCCTGAATCACTCGGACTCGGTCTAAGGAATCTCGAAGCAAATCTGTGCTCTGTGGCCCAGCACTAAAACCATCAAACCAACCTACCGGTGATCTGCAACGCCTGCCATACAAAGCCTCAAAAGGTGCCATGTCGATACTCGAATGGAAGTTGTTATTATAAGCAAACTCTGCCAAGGGAACAAAATGATCCCAAGAACCTCCAAAGTCAAGAACACAGGCCCGAAGCATGTCCTCCAGGACTTGAATGGTCCTCTCGGACTGGCCATCTGTCTGAGGGTGAAAAGTGGTACTAAGATGAACCTCTGTACCCAAATCTCGCTGAATAGCCCTCCAAAACTGAGATGTAAACTGAGTGCCGCGGTCTGAAATTATAGAAGCTGGGACCCCGTGCAACCGAACAATCTCACGAAGGTAGATCTGAGCTAACCTCTCTGCGCCATAAGAAGTCTGAACCGGCAAGAAATGTGCTGACTTAGTCAGCCTATCAACAATCACCCATATGGAATCAAACCCATGAGAAGTACGAGGCAAACTAACAACGAAGTCCATAGTAATCCCTT